>JAPMOQ010023642.1:7215774-7252904 GCA_026543055.1 Argiope trifasciata
AAAAATTGTTAAAAGTCTTTCTAATTTCTTAATTGTTTTTGTTACTAAAGTAAGTTCATACTTTTTGATGTTAGAAATCATATCTGAAAGATTTTTAAATTCACTGTTTATTATTTTCAATTTATTATGGGTTTTACTGCTATCTACATATTCCATTTAAAAACAAAACAAAAAAAATCGCTTGGATGTAAATATTTTAAACACGTTGGATATGAATTGAAAGATTTATTCTGAAAGTAGATTGTGCAGCTGAAGGAAACAAAAAACCATAAATTAATATTAAAACCTATTTATTAAAATTAATCAATTGTTTATTGAAAAGGGTCTAAAAATTTTAACTGTAATGATCATTACTTTATTTTGTAAGACACTCTTAATATTATTTATTAAATCTAAATTATTTTTTAAATTTTAATATTATTTATTTAAATTCGATGTTTAATTAATTTTTAAATTAATGATTGTTAATAATAAAATTATATTAATTTAATGTAAAAAGGATATAAATTATTTATATTTATTTTAATGTATCATTATAATTTATATTAATTAAATCAATAGATATTTTAAACTTTTATTAGATAATTTAAACTTTATACTTTCTTATTAATTATTATATAATATGCATTAATACAGTAAAATGTTAGAAATAAATTTGGAATCTTTTCTATTTCCTTTGTTGTATTCAATTTTAAATATAATGTTTCGAGTAAATCGATCAGATATTATAATTATCTGGTAATCTTCAAATTAGCGAAGTTCCACTGTGCTTTTAAAAAAAAGATTAATTTTGGCATTGTTCCCTAAATCATAACAATGCTGCTTTATGTCACACATCTTTTTGCACTTTTAATCAATTTAATATTTAAATTATTTATAATAATCAATTTTAAAACTGATTAAAGCAATCATTTTTCACAAATCATGCGATATCTGAATGCAATATTCTCAAATATTCTAAATCATTCAAAATAACTCAAATTATTTTCCTGAATATGAGAATGTTCTTTAGTTTGATGGAATTTTCATAAAAAAACTAAAATATTTCTTGAATCCTAATTTTTAAATCAAAAATGAAAAATTTTATGCTTTTGTTTATATAATTAACGCACATACGGGAGCAACAACATTAGCAACATACTTTTATGTTATTTAAATCGGAAGCATTTTGTCGCGATGTCCAAGTCCGAGTATAAATTTAAAAAAATGAGAAATTAAATAATCCTTTGCACTCCATATGCCCAATCTGACAACATTCTGAAGGATGTGACAGTTTTACATTCTGGTTACATATCGTTTATTATAATAACTATGTTGTCAAAAAATTGTCAAATTAATTTTTTGTAATTATAAAAATAACTATAACTATTTTTTAAAGTTTTTTTTAAGGAAACCTTAGACCATATATTTATAATTAATTTTACGTCTTATTACTTTTCGGTGTTCAAAGAGTTAACGATAGTTAAAAGAAAGCGCAATTAAATTATTTATTCAACGAAATTTAATAAAATTGTTCGAATCAAAATCTTTCTTTCAATTATATTTACTCATGAATACTGAGGAATTTGAAAAAAGAAATTTAAGTGAAAATATATTTATCCATTAAATTTATTTTACAATAATTTTTCAAGAGTCCACTTTAGGTAATAAAGGGTCTCTGGGATTTTTAAATAATTTCACTCCGTTCTCCTGAAATGAAGTTAAATACGATGATAAAATGTTTTATACGCATATGTATCTCTTCCATATAAATATTCTTTGAACAAAATGCTGTCTTCTAGTGTTTTGTAAAAAATTCACTTATTCGAAACTGACGGAATGAATAAAAATTTGATTGTTAGAAAACTCGGATTAAGTAAAATTAAAATAGTGTAAAAATGAATATAACAAGAAAAAATTACCTTTTTCTATTTTTAAATTTAAGTTGTTATTTTTTTCGTTTTTTTATATTAATCATATAAATATTATCTGGTTAATACAAAGATAATACATAACTTTATGATAATGAAGACAAAAATTTTAATCGTTTTTTAAATATTAGTTTGAATAAATCAAAAAGTAATTTTAACAAATAAGAAATTTTAATCCGGTAATAAGTATCGATTGGCAACGGATTCTAAAACCCTCCGAAATTTTGCGCATGCGTTAAGTAGGGTTTAATTCGTTAAAATAAAGGTGAATATGAAGCTGAAAAGTTGGATATTTGGATTTAAAATAAACTCGGCTTACTCGCAGACTAAACTAAAATTATAATATTTTAAAAACTACACCATTTTCACATACACGTGGGGGGAAAATTGAGCAAAAAAGTATCTAATAGGGCAAAATTCAAGGCCATAGAATGACGTAAAATTCCAGAAATGCGTTCATCCTTCCGCGTCTGTCCTCTTAATGAGATAGAATCGTCGAAAAGAATTCTGAATTCGAAAAATTCAGAACTCTGGTCTTCTCAGAATACTGAAGCGAACAGTACAGTAAGCCTCAAAAGAAGCAATTCAGCAGAAACTAAATTTAACCAAAATTTTTTTTTTTATGAGAAAATTTTATCTTTATCTTTTTTTTTTACCAGAATTAAAGGGCAGAGAAAAATGTTGTATACTATGTCTGAAAACACGAGATATAACGAACAAACAATAATTTATGATTAACGAAAAAATTTAGAAATGAAGATAATTCTGGATAATTTTTAGTTTTGATTTTATCGAAATAAATTGGAATCTTAGCGGATGTTTTAAAATCATATTAATAAGTAATTTAAATGAATAGAGAATAATTCTGATTTCCAATGAATTCGAACTATAAACATTCGAATTAATAATGATTCACTATATATCAAAAATACCTTAATCTAATAATTGAGATATTTTAAACATATATAGTGGAATAGTAAGAACTTAAAAGGGTTTAAGCGCTTAATTTTAATTTCCAGACACAGTACATTTATTTCTACTTCCCAGCAGTAAATTTCATTAACTCTCTTAATCAATAATGTCATACACGGAATTTTAAGACTTTAAGGGATTTTAGATTTCTTCGAAAACTGTCTGGTCCTAATCACAAGGTTAACATATTGGATTCCGAAACACTATGGTGACCAGAAATGGACTGGAAGACAATTTTGGCATGTTTCCATCAGTGTTTAAATTCTCTGATTCTGAACTCCATAACAGATATTGAATTTCGTACCAGACACTGTTTGTTAAACAGAATGATATCATTTTCCAAACGTTTAATTTTAAAAATATTTAATTATCAATCAATTAAATTACTTTATTGCGATCTCCTTGTAAACTAGATATAGATAGAATGAATATCAGGGACGTAAATTTTCTATTCCTTTAAAAGCTTCACGTTGCTCTTGATCAAAAAGTTGTCCAAAAGCCCATCTACAATCTTACGGAGTTAACACTTTCAAAGCTACTGAACAAGATATCTCGTCTTTCATACACTTCCAATTACAGGTTTCTGTGGACTAAAATTTGTGATGAAAAAAATAAAGGTATTAATCAGATATGTATTAGAAAGTTAAAGCTATCTAAATTGATATACGAGACAAATTTTAGCCCACAGGAGCCTGTAATTGGAAGTATATGAAAGACGAGATATCTCGTCGGTAGCGTTGAAAGTGTTAAAAAGCAGTCTTTCAGTTATTTTGACGAACATTCTAGGTAATTATTAAATTTCTGAGCTTCTGATTACATTAAACTTTTTGATTCCGTACTTGATGAACCTGATACAATGCAATACTAGGCAAATCAGTTATGTGAACTGTCATTTCAAGTTGGGAGAATACATATTTTCATCAAAGCTTAATGATTTTGATTTTATCTGTGAAAAGATTCAAGAAAATTGTTGTTACTCTCGTGTGGAATTTTATAAGATTTTTTTCGGAGATGAATTTTCCAAACATTTTTTTTTTGCCTATTATCTTTTAGGCAGTTCATAGAAATTCTTCTCTTCTTGTAATTTTAGATTCTATTTTAATTTTTAGTTAAATTTATTCCTCACTCAAAAATACACTAGTTAGTTTAGTTATATTAACGTCCCGTTTTAAGCAATACTAAAGCTATTTTGGGATGGACCTCGTAATTTTGAACCGTTGTTAGATGGCAAGGAAGACCTGAGCCAATACCCACCTCTCCAAACTTCCACACCACACCAAGAAGAGGACAAAAAGTACATTAGATCTACTTTGAGAGGGACCTAGAAGGTTTGAAAAGTGAAGCGGTGACGATGGCGACACCAGGTTCAACGCTACCCTTTCCGAACTTCTATGCCATTCCAACTTGAGGGCATTTAACCCACAGACGTGGAGTATATTCTGTGAAATCCGGTCTCAAATACACGACTCGAAGTAACTATGAGTGCATTCTGCTTGCGCTTCCTAATTTTACATACATTACAGTAAACTTTTTATTGGATACTAACTTAATGAGGTATGAACTTCAATTTAATCGGCGAAACCACGATTCTCTAACGAAAACTCACGGTCACGGAAACGGGTCTGCCGCGATGCCATCGCGTGCGTATTCTATTTGCATTTTTCATATTACATACTTTGAATGAACCTAGTTAGCTTATATTTGTACTATTTAAATACGAAAAATCAAAAAATACCACAAACTATACGTATGAAATTCGTAATGTAGTCTTCATATCAAAATAATAGCTTTTTGCAAATTATGGATGAAATTTATAAACTGGAAATGAGTTTTTCTACTGGTGCGTTGGCAAGACATGATAATTTTTTTAATGGAGCGTGCAAGATGGGTGAAATTTGGCATAAAGGTTTTATATTATAACTTGCCATTAGTGTCAAATTTTACACTAAATTCTTTGGAATTCTGATGGTTTGTGAATTTATATATTTATAACCGCGATCACTTAAAAGTGCAATAAATTGCATAAATGGTATTCGATATTTAGTTTAAACACCAAAATTAACCCAATAGCTAGATTATATTTGTAATATCTAAATACGATAAATTAAAAAATGCCACAAGCTATGTATATGAAATTTGTTATATAGTCTTAATACCAAAATAATAGCTTTCTAACAACTTATGGATATGGACCATGGAGTCCTGGTGGTAAGGTCTCGACTCATGAATTGTGGTGTTTCCGGTTCGAGACCCAATTCCCCCAAAGAACCTTATGTAAGGGGGCTTGTTGCTAGTTAAAACCGTCAGGGTCAAACGTCCTCGCACTGGCGTGGTGTGGAAAGTGGGTACCAGTTCAGGTGTTGTCCTTGTCATCTGACCACTGTTTAAAATTATGAGGTCCTTCCCAAAATATCCATAGTTTTTCTTAACAACGGGACGTTAATAGAACTAAACTAAACAAATTATGGATGAAATTCATGGTAGCTTATCTACTGGTGCGTGTGCATATAGACACGGCAAATTTTAAAAAATGGAGCTCGCAAGATGGGCGGAATTTGGCATAAGGTTGTATGACTAAACATCTGTGTCAAATTTTACTATAAATTCATTGGAATCCTGGAGGTCTGTCGATTCATATATTTATGTCCACGATTATTTTAAAATACAATAAATTGTATAATTGGAATTCGATATTTGATTTAAACACCAAAAATTGCAAATCTGTATCAAATGTGCTCCGTCATTCATCTAAGGAAGAGGTAAAATGCATTATTGATTGTTTTCTTTAAACTTCGAAAATTAATTCAAAATGTGCCATATGGAGCACATATTTATGAGCCGAGTGTCCTTAGGCTATTCTTTTTCCTCCCTTTTCTGTTCCTTTTTCTTTTTCCTAGACTGTAAATTGCAAAATCGTTGTTTATAATCTTTATCCGTCATAGTCGTAAAAATGCGCATAAAATCTACATTGTAGCCAAATGATTAGGAAATAGCAATTAAAGAGGCGATTGGGACTTTTTCATCGTCGGACGTCTTGTGTAATTTTAGATACTACGCAGTTAATTGTAAGACAAGAGACCACTTGATTCAGTAACATCTGGAATAGTTACAAATGCTTTATTATTCAGTTACTAAAACTGTTATTATTAGAAATCAGACTACTTCTAATGCTCAGGACATACATTGGGCAGACTTGATTGAATAGAGAATTGAAACTAACCATTCAATCAAGTCTAGAGAAATATTAGAGCTTCTGCTCACGTAGCCGTCGTTGAACTGTTCAAGTGGCGCAAACGTCATAAGTTACGAAATAGAGAAAAAAAATAAGTCTTGCCTCTTATTTTAATTTTCAAACGATTTTATATTTAAAAAGTAAAAACAAAATAAAAGCGAAAAATGCTAGAGAAAATCTAAAAAAATGCGGTTTGATTTATTTATTAAAAAAATATTAAGAAAATTAAAGCTTACTAAGTAATTCAAGCTTGAGAACAAGATTTTTTAAGAGGTTTTAGTTGGGCTCATTTTAAAAACCACATTTGTGTTTTGTGTACTATAATTGTTTTGTTTGTGTGTGTGTGTGTGTGTGTGTTTTCCTTAGTAAATTTGTTGTTTGTGTATTTGTATTTCCTTTAGTGTTAAGAGATTTGATTAACTCGAAGTTGACGTGGCCTCAGTAGAAACTAAGTATACCTAAAAATTTGAATTGATAAAAACTATCAATTCAACGAAAAAGTCCATTTTTTTCACTATAATAGAAGAAAGATAATTTTTCTAATATTCAACAGTTTTATTCAATAGTAAAGAATTTATAAATCAGCAGTAAATATTTTTAATAAATGGAGTACAAGTAATAATATTTATCAAAAAAGTTTTTTTTTAATTTTAAAAATAATAATATAAGTAAATAATAATACAAAATAATACAAAAATTGCACACACACCAAAACCCCTTTAAAATGAACAGCTCTATTCTCATCTAACACACTCAACTTTAGTGAGAATTTTTTTCATTTTTTAAAATTAAATTTAAACTTTATGGCGGGAAAATACACGACTGAATTAAGAACCGTAAAAAATGATTCTCTTACTGTCACAGAAAATTCCGTAATTCGCGAATGCTTTTAAGGAATGATTGGATTTTTCTTTCCTACAATTTTTAGTTTTTGATCCGAATACATCAAAATAAATATGAATGACAGACACTATTTTGAAATTTTATAGATGGGCACATACGACAGAAAATACTCGAATTACCTCCCAATTCTAATGAAAAATGTCCGAATGAGCCAAATTCTGTTTGTTTACGACATCGCAATGAGCGAGCGAGACTCAGCGGGATAGTCTCACAAAGAGAAAGCGGAAAAGAGGCCGCGATGGCCTGGTGGCCAAGTCTCGGCACAGTCTCGCTTTGGAAGATCGCGAGTTTTGCGATCGATTCCACCGAAGAATCCCCGCGTTTCTCTGCTGCACGTTGAATTCGCCATCGAGAGTCAAATGTCATGTGGGATTATTTATTCGCTTTTTTAGCCCATTACAACACCCCAGTACAAAAGGAAAGAGAAGATTCGTTAAAACAGATGCGGGAAACGTGGGACTCGGAGGATCATGTTATTAATAATTACAAACATGACCACATTATGCCATGTAATCTTTCATTGGAAAGCGTGGATTAAGTGTAATTCAAATTGTGAAGGTATACGTCTAAATCTAAATCTAAATCTTTCTATAAATCTAAATCTAAATCTTTCTATAAATCTAAATCCAAATCTTTCTATAAATCTAAATATTATTTGTATGAAAAGAGGAAAAAGAATCAAGCGATAACTGATGTAAATTTTTTTACTGCTTTTACCTGTTAATCGGATATGACAAAATATTTCAATACAAAATTATTTGAAAATAAATGAATTACCCGATTAACAGGGTAATAAATAACTGCACAATACAATATGTTTACTTTTTTGTAATTGTAATTATATTTAAATAATATATTTAAGTAAATACTAAATATAAGTAAGTAACGGAAATTATTGTATTCGTCAAAAAATCCATTTTCAAAAAAACGAGATGAATCTTCACGACCGAGTCCGAAAAACACATTTTTGGATCTTGAACACGATAGCTTTTAAACGCTTTGAGCTAGACTTTTAAAATTTGGTATGTGGTCCACACATAATGTATAGCTTTCTGTCAAATTTTGAACGAAATTTATTTACAGGAAAGCTGGCAATCTGAGAGACAGCTATATAAATAAAATTTGATGTATTGATTTAGCACCGAAAGCTTAGATATTTAGTCATTTTTAACCATTTATGCCCAGAAGTTGACTGTGCCTTACTTTGTCTCGCGAATATAAGCTTGTTAGTACAAAATGCATAGATTTAGATAAAGAAAATTTAGTTTATAATTTTAGCATCTCAAATCATATTTTTACTACACTTTGAATCAAATTTGTCCACCGGTTGAGCATCTGTTGATCTTTAATTTTGCATGCACGTAAACGCAATAACTTGAAAAGAACGACTCGGATCACTGAAATTCGGTATGTGATCTTGTTACTGAAAAAGAGAATAAAAGAAAGAAAAGGAAGAAAAAATGTAATCTTGATGCTGATAAAAAATATTTTAGATAAAGGAAATTTGGTTCATAATTTTAGCATCTTAAATTCTATTTTTACCACATTTTGAATCGAATGAGCATCTTTTGATCTTTGATTTCACGTGCATTTAAAAGCAATAACTTCAAAAGAACGACTCAGATCAATGAAAATCGGTGTGTGATCTTGTTTCTGAAATCGTAAGTCTGTGTCAAGTTTTGGTATCATTCTGTTGAAAAAGGACTCGCCAAACTGCCTATTCGTTTTTCTTTACTATACTACGAAGCACAAAACTACATTTGAGAGACTCTGGAAATAAAAATCTTAATAATCTCTGGAAATAACTCATGACATTCATGGTCTTGTCCAAAGTCCACATTTTTATGGGGAGGGGGGAGACATATTTATTAGAAAGTATGCGAAAAATTTTGAAAGATCACTTCCACTACCCTTAAAATCACTGGTGGTTTTTACTCAAGGCAGTAAATTGAGCCAGATTAATAAATAGGCTATATAGGCAATTGCCTAAGGGCTTCGGAGCTCGGGGACTTAACGCCTACAAATTCTTTTGGTGGTGTTTTCCGAGAAATTTAATTCTCAGAAGTCGTACACGCGAAATTATTCAAATCAAATCAAATACCGTTTAAATTTAGAAACATTATTCTAACATCATTTCTAGCTGGTTACCATATTCAAGTTTTATTTTACATTGTCTTATAATTTTTAAAAGATAAATTCTTTTACAATTTAAAATCTGTCCAGTAAGATGATTAATTAACATTTACAATATGTTTTCTAAATTATTTTTATTTATTTATTTATTTTGTTTAAAAAATTAATTTGGATTCGGATTTTTTTTTTATAGTTAAGATACTGAAACCAACTTTCTAAAAATTAATCCGAAATAATTTTTTTATTATTATTTCAGTTCGTCAGAACTTACCACTTAATACTAAGTATATAGAGATTAAACGCAATAAAAGTATATCTTCTTTAGGAAACAGGGCCCCCTAGAGGGCCTTAATCGCGGCCCTCGACTCTTGAAGTCGAGACTCACCAGTGATGCCACCGCGACTTTTCTTTGTCCTGTGGGATTTCCTATGATCCTATAATTCCTAGATTAATTACTTAAAGATACAACTTATCAACTTGCAACTAATGCTTCCATTATACAAGATCTTTTCAGAAAATGTTGAAAGAAAAAATGAATGTTTTTTCTGCTACTTGTATGGCTTCTCTTTGAGTCTTTTAGCCTATAGAACTCCGTATCTTACAAAGCAATAGCTGTCTTCTCTTCCTTTTCATTGGTCTTTTGATCTCCCTTCTAAACCAAGCAAAATTTTAAAATCACTAGAAACATTGTCACAGTTTCAGACAAAGAGGTTTCTAGTGAAAACATATAAGGCTTCCAAAAGTCAAGAACTCATTTCTTCTCATTATATTATCACTCCGCAGACGCAAAAAAAAGGACGATCGTTATTTTAAAGAAATCTACCATTTATATACGAATCATTATGGTTTTAATGGCGAATATTTTTAATTGCTTTCTTTTCTTCCTTTGCATATTTTGACTCTAAGCTTAGGGGGATTTTAAATTGGAAAGAATCGGCGTATTTCTAGAAAAGTTTAGTTGTAAGCATCCGTATGCAAAGAATTAAAATGTTTTTTCGTCTAGGAGAGGAATTTATTCCTTTAATGAAACCTGTATAAAATTAAGACAATTATTAAATTAATAATTATATTAAATATATGTATTAATACATTAAATATATGTATTTATATTAAATAATTGTAATTTTTTTAACCAACTTATCAAGTTTAACTTTTTATGATAAATATGTAATTATTATAAATATAATTTGTAATAAGTACACGTTCTTATTGCTACAAGTATATATATTTAATCGCATTAGTAATAAAAAATACCTCTTATATATCGGTGCTATCTGAAAGAAGGTACGCGCATAGACTCAATTCAAAGATATTTTCACATTTTTATCTAAATCCGATTTAAAGTCACAAAGCAGATTCATAAAATCCTTCTTAACGCTTTACATTCTGGAAGTACTTGAAAGTATTGCTTCATTCAAAATTTTAGTAAAATGGCGCTCTTCTAGACAGTATTCACAAGTGCACGAAGAGTTCAGTTCCGATGGCAGTTAGTAGATGAAAGCTGAAAATAGATGTTAAATTGCTGTAATTATTAATTGGATTAATTATTCTAAAACTATTTACCTTTTTCCAGTGCATATTCTGCACATATAACTTTTGAAAAACACAAACGTTCATTACGTATTGAATTAATTCAAAATGAAATGAAATTTTGGCATTTTTCACAATGACTTCCAATCAAATTACCGTCTTAATACCGTCTTAAAATTCAAACTTTTACCTTTTTGATGATATCAGTTCCTTACTATTCATTTTTCCCTTCCATTTTTATTAATTCTTTTTATTAATAATGCAGGCGATTTTGAAATGTAGTAAGAATAAAACTAAACCTCTTTACCACCATTTTTTTTAAATTTCTGGTTCACATTTTCAGAATTTTTTTTTGATTTTAAAGTAATTATTTAACGGTACCTATAACAACTGAAAGAGATAACAGGTACACCTTACATTTTCAAGGTCTAAGATCGTACAATCTAATAATATAAAGCATAAATAAATAATATATAATATATATAAAAATAGAGCATAAATAATATATTATACATTATTTGCAATTTATTGGTGTGGTATAGTAAAAGGATTGTGTGCTTTATAATAATATATTAAAATTAATTTCAACATTAAAAATATTAAAGAAGAAAGCATTTAAATTAACAACAATGATATATCAATTAATTCATTAAAAAATGGGTTAAGTTGTGAATTCCAACCACAAGTGATCGAGTTCATTGGTTTTCTTGAAACGTAATGAATTTTTGTTTAAAATTTTTAATTTTCAATAACTTGAAATAGTTTGACCATATTTGTAGAAACAAGTTATTTACTTCAGTTCTAGAGAGTACTATTTTATTACTTGTGTCCGAATGTGATAATATTAAAAATTATAATTTAAAATACAAATCATTCAAACGATATCCTAGTTATTTCTTGACTAAAAGTTTCAATGCCTTTCCTTTGTTAAAAAGTAGCAAATGTTTAATATTCTTGCTCAATGTGTCCCCTTTCCATCTGAAAGTCTAAGATGCTCTAATCGTCAAAACTATTTATTTCTTTGCAGAGTGAATTTAATCTTTTTTTTTTTTGTAATTTTGCTGGAAAGTTTTAATTTAATTTAAAAATTTGATTTCTTTTTTATATTCGAAATACTGACGTCAATTCTTTCGAAGGCACTCTTAATTAATTGTATTGTTATTTCTGTTTGTCTTAACATGTGTTTTTTAAAAACTTCTAACAAAGTATAAATTAAAATCGATAAAAATGCCGCGATTTTTTTCACTTTGGAGAGGAAAGTGGGCCCCTAAATCTTTGTACAGATTAAGGGCCCGTACAGAGCTTAGTCTGGCAATGATAAAGATTGATGTAATGCTTTGTAAAGTTTGCACTAGGAGCTTAAATCTTTTCAACGTCTTTCATAGATTGCCCTTTGAACGAACCATTGCCATTTCATAGACTGAACGAACATTTTTCTGTTGCTGTTCTATATTTCTATTGCACGAACGTTTTTAAACAATTGATTTAACTTTTTGCTCGTTTATTTTCTTCATTATTATTCAAAAAATCCAGTCTTTCAATCGTCATTTCTGCGTCATCCTTTTCGATTAATTATGGCAATGCGTCAGATGTGTGCGAGAAACAGTGTTCGTTTTTTCCCACGCTTTTGGACGATTTTACTCAGTGGAGGAATGATATAAAATGCATAAACAAAAAGCACTTTTCTAGAGTTTTGATCTCGCTTTCTTTTTTTTTTTTCCTTTCTTCTTCTTTTTTCTTTTTTTTTTCTTTTTTGCTGTTTCCTGCCTATATTGATTTTATTTTTGTTTTTAAATTGTACTATTTTGTTTTAATGCGATACTGCGCAAAGTTTTTATATATTACTTTACAAAAAAAATTATTCCTTCTTCTGTTTGACATCTCACCTCTATTTGTGTGAAATGAAACAAAATGGAACAATCGCAAAAGCGAGGAAGGTCTTCATGCTTGAAAACAGACAGTATTGAGTGTAAATAAAACTATAGCGCAGGATAAATAAAATGGAAACATGTGAGATATGAGCATCTGCTAAATAGTTTTCTAAAAATCTATGCTCAGCAAAGGTTTTCTGTATAACATTCATAGAAAAATGTATCCTGGAATCGAATTGAATTTAGAAATTTAGAATAACACAAATAATAATATGCATGCATATCAAAAACAAGCATAAAAGCTTGAGGAACGAAAAAAATATGCACAGTTTAATAGAATTCTGAATAGGGTACTGAAAAGAGCATAAGTATGTAATCATAGCATAGAACACAAAATAATATATAAATCGTAAGTCTTGATAACAATTAAAATAATCGAGAACATATCACGAACTATAGCAATTTATCATAACAAAAAATATAAGGCATTCATAAAATATATATTAAAGTACAATAGATTCAATATCATTTATATAAAACAGAATTACCCTTCATGCAATAAAATCATCAATATAAAATTATTTTAAAAAATAATACCCTTCAAACAATAATTTCAGCACAAATGCATTTATAAAACTGAAAGGTTTTTTCTAAAGTTAAATTATTTTATTGATATTTTGTTCTAAGATTTTTCTTAATCGGATGCTTTTAACTTAGTTTTAGTCTGATTTCAAAAATGATAATTTGTAATTTATACTCACCAAAAGCAAATCATTATGTTTCGAAGTTTATATATGCTACAAATTTTCATCTCCATAACTACTGTAAGAAAATTTAATACAAAATTAAAACTTCTATGCGATTTATGTGAAAAAAAATTTATGTGATGTTAGGATAGTGGATTACCGATTCACTTCATCACCTAACCATAGTTAAAAAAAATGAGATTACTGTCAGACACTTCGCAAGTAATATTAGAAATTAAAATAAATTAAATAACACTTAACTTCAGCGGAACTGCTCCCCCTGAAACTTTCTCGCTTTATTTCTAGTAAAGTTGCTATCCATTTCCTCCAGCATAAAAACTGTGAGCCTTGAGCAAGGTTGTGAATGTCACTTTTGTTTCGATTTTTTTTTCTTTTTTTCGGAATGAGTATTCCAGATATGAGGTTTTTGTATTTCGTAATAAAATGAAGATAGTTGAGTATGACGTTTTTTTCATATATTTTTAATTTAGCCTTTGGCTTCTTTTCCATTGAACAATTTAGACTAACATTTGACACAGAACTTCACAAGCTCGCATCAAATTTCAATTATCTAAATTATTGAATTTTTGAGCTCTTCAGTTTATATGCATGCGAATGTGCCGATGGACAGACGGTCAGCCCTTTTGAAAGATCTAGTTCAAAATCTGATGCGAATCTAGCTTAAAATGATGCAAATGTGTTCTAAGTTTTTATTATCTGTCGCTTTGTATTTTGTAATTATGGTGTTCATTGGTAATCAGTCAGGCAGGCAGAATTCCTCAAAATGGAATTTATTCAAAATGTGATTTAAAGAATATACAAATTTCGTGTTCAGATCATTGATCAAATTCCACCCATCTACCTGAAAAAGATTTCGAGCTATTGTATTCACTGACAGATGGACAAGTTTCAAAAATATCTTTTCCGTATTTAGTGAGGTCTGAAAAGAGGAGATCCATTAAAATCTGGAGTTGCAATTTCGTGAACTGGCAGTATGCTTGTCTGCTGGCACGTATGCAAACAAAGGCAATCATTTTAAAAAAATGGAGTAGCAAGATAGATGAAATTTGGCATATGGTTTTAGGACTAAACTTGTAATTTGTGCCAAATTTTACACTAAGTACGTTGGAATCCTGACGGTATGTCAATTCATATATCTATGACTGCTATCACTTAAAAGTGCAATAAATTGTATCAGTGGAATTCGATATTTAGTTTAAACACCAAAATTAACACCAGTAACTGGATTATATTTGTAATATCCAAATACGATAACTCAAAAAACTTCACAAGCTATGCATATGAAATTTGTTATATAGTCTTCATACCAAAATAATAGCTTTTTCTAACAATTTATGGATATCGGCTGTGGTGGCTCGGTGGTAACGCTTTGTCTCGTGAGCTGTGGGGTTTCAGGTTCACCACCCGATTCAACCGAAGAAAAGGGGTGTAAAAGAAAGGGAAGGAAAAGGAAGAAAGGGGGTCTGCTGAACCTTAAATCCGTCAGGGTCAAACATCCTCCCGCTAGTGTGATGTGGAGAAGGGGTGCCCATTCAGGTGTCGTCCGCGTCATCTGATCGGGATTCAAATTTACGTGGTCCGTCCCAAAATAGCCCTAGTGCTGATATAAAAAAAGAGGGTAGTTAATATAACTTTTTTTTTTGGGGGTACAAAAATAAGTGTTCAAAGAACCTGTCAACCAAAACAATACTCGCTTTATATATCGTTATTCACACAGTTGTGTTGTGCTAAGTCCTTGTATTTTGAATATAATGAAATATTAAACTTCTTTACCTCTTCCCCTATTTCCATTTTTTTTTTTCCTTCTGTTTTATGCAATTTCTTACAATGTGTAATTTTATGATAAATATATTCAAATTATTTTAGCTCAGTTTTCAATGAAATCAAGATATCAATGAATATCAATTCAATTCCAAAACATCTCTTCTGAAAATATCCGATATCCCATTTTTTTATTTACTTCTATTTTTTATTCACTTACTTTTTTTTCCCTTAGATCCAGAAGATTACAATTATTCCTCAGATATTTCTGACATACTAATTTCGACTTTTTATTTTAAAGTCAAATGTTACTAAATTTCCAAATTTCAAGTGATCAAATTAAAAATAACATTTAATGATTCATGAGATAAAATGAAAGTTTAGAGAGCAAGTTAACTCTTATCGTTCTTCATGCTGATGACAGTAAAAATCACACGTATCGAATATTCAAGTGCTGTTAAAATTAGTAGAAAAAGTTGGCAACTTAATAACATGTTGCAAAAGCCTTGAGAGCAAATACACGCTTATCTTCCTGTCTGTTAATTTTTTTTAAATACGGTGCATACACGTACCATATAAATGCGAACTTGTTGCTTTTTTTCACTTATCCGAATCGTTACTTTAAATTAGTATTTAATCAACACTTCAAATTGGAAGTTTACTTTAAAGTTGCTGATTGAAACTAAGTGCAGTATTAATCATGATAAGGAAAATGATAGGAAAGAATTTGGCTAATTCTAATCTAAAGCGATCCCAGTTAAATTTCACAAGAAGGAAAACCTTGTTTAAAAATGATAAAAGCGATGAAAACTATAATTTTTATTCTAAAAACGATTGTAAAAATATATCTTTAATAAGTGGAAGTTTTAGTAAATAATGTATATTGAATAAATAATTAAATAATAAGTAACTTTAATGATTAAAATTATAGAGATAATAATTATGAAATTTTTAATAAGATTAAAAATTATAAAAATCAATAATAATTTTTGTAAACAAGCAATATAAAACAATTTAAAAAACAATTATGTAATAAACTTTAAAATAAGTAATATAATTCACGCTTAAATTAAATATTAAAAAATATGGTAAATCTTTTATTGCCCTTTCGATTCAATATTAAAAAAATTAATAACTAATTTACACTTAAACTAATCCTTTTTTTAAAAAGTTTAGTAAATTTTTTATTGCATTTTTGATTAAACATTAATTAAATTAATAACTAATTGACATGATTCAAACTTAAGCTAATAACTTTTTAAAAAATGCCGTAAAGCTTTTATTTCTCTTTTGATTCGATATTAATTAAATTATAAAATATTGATTTATGTTTCCATTTAAATTATTGGACAGTAAGTTTAATTTTATTATATTCAAGTCCTAGTGAAAGCAACATAGAATCTAATTCGATAGTTTTGGGCATCCTCGTAATTTTAAACTCCGGTTTAGATGATGAAGGAAAACCTAAGATGGTACACCCTCATCAAATATCGAAACCATACCAAATGGAGAAGAGGCAGAATAGTTAACAGAACAATTCTTAAGAGCATTAGTATCTTAAAATTTGTTCTTTGGTTGAGAGTTCGAAGTACGATGTATATAATTAAAGAAAAGAATTGGTAAATAAAAAGAATCTTTAGTTTGATTTTGAAGGAGTTAAAATAAATTTCAATGCAAGATGATATTTGAATATTATTTTAATGGGAATTTCAGTAGATCGAATCAAAGAATCACTGATGTTTCCTTACTAAGCAGACTAGTCAGCTGCCTAGGGTCTCTAGGCTGAGAAAGGATTGTAAGTAGGTATAAAAAAGTTATATCTTCCTTGTTTCCAAACAAATAAATTAACAAAAGATATAAATTCTATGGATTAAAAATATTAAGATAATGTTAATCCGTTATGCAATTTAATAGGTGAAACTCATATGTTTCATTACGTTCACTTCATCATTGAAATATTTATAAGCGTCGAATGTTATGTATGTATATATATGCATAAACATGTAATAATATTATGTATAAACGTGAATGCCGAACAATGTGGAGTTATAATTTCTATTTACAATAAAGATGAATATGCGTTTGTTTATATAGGCACTCGACAAGCTGGACCGTTTGGCCTGGAGGAACTAAATTTGGTACTTAATATTTGGTTTTTAATTAATATTTTCCAAATTTTAATTATAAACCAAATTACATTTTGAAGTCTTACTAGATAACTTCCTAAAACATTACAGTACAAAAATAAGTTTTATACCACCTTAAAATTTAAAAATATATACATCAAGTTCAATTATTTCTCTTACTCTGCGCTATAATTTTTTATTTTTTAAATTAATTTCTAAAAAAATATTTTAAATACAATTTCTAACAATATATTTCATACAAAACAAAAATAAAAATTGGACCAACATGAGGACGTTATGCTTGCATGAAAAAATTAGCTTTTTTCAGCGTGTTACCATTATGCGACAAAAGCTCATTTTAAAAGATTCATGGAAAAAAATTGAGCTAAGAAAATTTAATTTTAGCACATCTCTGTATGAAAAAAAATTATATAATTGATATTTTCAACGAAAATAGATGCAATAAAAAGATTTCTATGATTTTTAAAATGCCTACATAATAAGTCAATAATTCAGTGTTATTTAAGTCAAACATGGTTTGATATAATAATGTTAACATGGGTTATATGACAATCAAAATTTGAAGGTTAAAAATAATTTGTGGAACAAGACATTAATGCCAACATAAAATGTTTAAATGAAAACTATAGGGATCATTTATGCCTATGAACCAACTGGTTGTCAAAGGCGGCTCGTAAATAAATGAAAATAAATTCATTTTCACAAATAATAATACATATACACATTCAAAGTTAGTGAAGCCAGTTCATTAAAAAAGGGCCACATATCATATACGGCCTAGGGCTACAAAATACCAGAATCTGCGACAGAAAAAAAAAGTACGAAATAATGAAGAAACCGAATTAAAGACCTTCGAGTTAGTTAATTCTACTGCGTATATAAAGTTAACTTGTCTTTTAGATTGAAAAGATTATTTTCTAATACAGGATATACGAGTACGTAATCTTGCTTTGAATAAAGAGATAAATTAAGACACATTGCTCATTTCTAGTGTATGTTGAAATGTCACAACACGGAAACGGGCCAGCCAGCAAACAAAAAACATTAAAACGTCTTTAAACCACAAATGTGATTTTTTTCTTCCATTATAATGAGAATCTATCTTCTTTCTTCAAGACACCAAACAAAATTACCCTTTCTATTTATCTAGTTAGTTTTATAATTTTTAGGCTTTATATCCTCTCAAAATTAAATTTAATCGCCTGCATTGTTTTAAAATAACTATATTTGTTTGAAAATTCAATTGGCTTAACATAATAAAAACGGACGAAATTGTTGCGCAACAATCAGTATCATATTCCAATTTGCTTTCACTTTCTTTTCTATTTCACTTTCTTTAAATATTGTATGGCCAATTCATAAGAAGCAATTTGATTAAAAGATGAGTATATTTATCACTGACTTAAAATCGAATATTTAATTACATTAATTACTAACAGAAATATTCTTTAATTCATTTGGATTCGTAAATTTATTCCGTCGGAAATGTATTCCGACTAAAAAATAATCCGTCTGCAATAAACTTAAAAGATTAAATTTCCTTTTTTCCTTGTATTTGTATTGAGTATTTTAAGATTATTTATAAATATATGTGTAGTATATAAATATAAGTATATTAAATACGTCGTGTATTGGAAAAAAAATCGCTAAAAATTTATCCTTTAACATATTATGAACTACATTTTCTTTTTCAAACAGAATCTGTAATGGTCAGTCAGACCACGTGTGGGAAAATAAAGGAATATATGTATGTTTCGTAAAGTAAATTACAGGCCAAAAACTCATTACACTGTGTAGGAACGCCCCTTAGGGGTATGCCTAGAGCTCTAGAGACTAATGAAGCCCCCACGTTGAGCTTTTTTTTTTTTTTTTTTTTTTTTTTTTGCGTAGATTAGAAACTGTTTTAAGATTACGAAATCTGACTAAATTTATTTTCTAAATTCCCATGATCCTTCATTCCCCTTCTCGAAATAAACACCCACTCAGACTGAGATAAAATATTAATAAAATGTAGTTATCAGTATTTTATACATAAATGCTGAGTGTGGAAAATTATATGTTGTATATCTACATTTGAAATATTCCGACTGCAACAGTGCTGAAGTCTTCCCCCCCTCCCCCTTTGTCTTTTTCTGGATTTTTCATTTGCTTAAAATAAGTGCAATAAATAATTATAGCTGAAAAGAATATGACTGAATATATTAAATTTTGGTTTTGTAATGTTTAAGAATTCAATATATATATTCTTTTCTGCTAATACTAAGCTGCTCTATCTGTACTACTATAAATTAATTTCTGCTTTTTCTTCTTTATATAAAAATATATTATTATTCGGTGAAACTATATTATTATTCTATAAAAATATATTATTATTTATAGTTATGATACTATTATTTAAGATAATTTACAAACAGTAAAATTAATTTTTTTACGTACTACTGCACTTACTCCATATTTCTACTTGGAAATTGTAAAATCCTAGACTATGTTTATAATATATGTATATTTTTTCTTAATTTATAATTGGACATACTAGATTTTTTAATCTAATGTATTTTTTTCCAATTTACATCAAATTCAGCTCAATAACAGGCATTTTTCTGTGACTCAGCCGAATCCTGTTGTTGTTCAAAAATCCAGAATAATTCTAACTAAACGAATAAAAAATTTTAAAAAACCGAATTCTCTGAAATGTTGTTTGACGTTACAGAAGATGGACGCTAGAAAAATTATAAAGCCCTGGACCATGTTTTTACTACATGTATATTTTTACTTAATTTATTATTGGGTATTTTAAATTTAAAAAAAAATCTAATGTATTTTTTCCAATTCACATAAAACTCAGCTCTATAAAAGGCATTTGTCTGTGGCTCAGCTTAATGCTATTGTTGTTGAAAAATCCAGAGTAATTTTAACTGAACGGATTAAAAAAACAATAACTGAATTTTCTGAAATGTTGTGTCCCTTTGCAGAAGATGGATGCTAGAAAAATTTGTGTTTATACTACACCATGTGGACCATGTTTATACTACATGTATATTTTTACTTAATTTATTATTGGGTATTTTAGATTTAAAAAAAATCTAATGTATTTTTTCCAATTCACATCAAACTCGGCGCTATAAAAGGCATTTATCTGCGGCTCAGCTTAATCCTATTGTTGTTCAAAAATCTAGAGTAATTCTAACTGAGCAGATTTTTTTTAAAAAGCGAATTTTTTGAAATGTTTCTTGTTACAAAAGATGGACGCTAGAAAAATTATAAAGCCCTGGACCATGTTTATACTACATGCATATTTTTACTTAATTTATTATTGGGTATTTTAGATTTTAAAAAAATCTAATGTATTTTTTTCAATTCACATCAAAAAGCTCTATAAAAGGCATTTGTCTGTGGCTCAGCTTAATGCTATTGTTGTTAAAAAATCCAGAGTAATTTTATCTGAACGGATTAAAAAAAAAAACTGAATTTTTTGAAATGTTGTGTCCCTTTGCAGAAGATGGATGCTAGAAAAATTATAAAATCCTGGATCATGTTCATACTACATGTATATTTTTACTTAATTTATTATTGGGTATTTTAGATTTTTTTTAAAAATCTAATACATTTTTTTCATTTCACATCAAACTCAGCTCAATAAAAGGCATTTGTCTGTGACTCAGCTGAATCCTGTTGATGTTGAAAAATCCAGAGTAATTCTAACAGAACGGATGGAGAAAAAAAAAAGAAGAAAAAAAAAAACGAATTTTCTGAAATGTTGTTTTCCGATACAGAAGATGAACGCTAGAGAAAAACCGAATGGAAGTCCTATTTTTAGTGATTAATCCGATGTGGAAAGGCTTGTGCCGAGCGACCGATCGAGTCACAAAACCGGTTCGTTTTCGCCTATTGGAAGGAACTGGAAATCTGCAAATGACGCAACCCTTTTCCGCAGACACGATTGTTTACCCTTCCCTCCAACAGGGCCAGTGACTGTCTCGAAAGAACCTCCTTTCAGTTTGGATTTCAGGTGGAGCGAAAATAAACTTCAATTAAAATCTCATTCCGGGCTGAATGTTTCAGAGAGACGCCGGAATGGGAAAATCGGATTTCTTGTACCTACAAAAAGTGACCTTGAGCAGGACGTCGAACCCCTTCCTGCAAAGCTTGCTCGGGATCACAAAGTTCCCGATCCGAACCGCAATTTTGTGGGATGTCTTCTTGTAAAACCGCTAGTTGTGACTCAGAAAACGCTTATCTCAGAACCTTGCATTATCTTTCTTTCAGATTCGAATAACTATGTCTGGGAAAAATGCAGGCTTCTTCCGACACTGTTGTAAAAGTGTTTTGGAACATAGATAACCGAGGAAGGAAGAACTTACTGTGTCTGCTGGATATCCGTTTTTATTGCGCAAACAGAACAAGCAGCAAAAAAAGAAATAAAAGTCAAGACGTCATAATAAACGCACGCGTGAAAATGTAAAACGACGTGCGTGTTAGCTTTTTCCGCTTTTATTTCTATAACCCTTAACCACTTAATTGCTTGGGAGGGACAGTAGAGGCATTCTCGGAAATCATTTCGTTTGGCTGTCTGCTTGTAGTAGCTCGATACTAAAAACAAAATTCGGAAATATATATATACTCCTGCACTGAACAAACACATTGTACGTCCATACATCAATTTAATGGGTTGAATTGGGTTTTATGGGTCAAGTTTCGAGATTTGCTAAACTAGGTTGTATGGTATTCCGACCATTTCATCGCCAATTCGAAAATAATATCTTTAGGTATTATGTAAACCCTCCACCCAAATCGGCATTCCATTTCATAGCCCCTTTCATTTTTTAGTTTGGTTGGGAATAATTAAAATAAAACTTTAATTAAATAATTACTTAAATTAAATTGAAACTGATTAAATCATAGATTTAATTCATGATTTTATAGAACATAAATGTTTTCGGAAGAAATTTAAAACATAAAATGATTAGATTGCTTTATTTTAAATTTAGTTTTGATAAGAAATGTCCATATAACTACGTTCAATTGCTGGTCGCACTTCCCAGTCGAGATAATGATAGTGTCTAGGCAAGTATTATTCATACCACTTCACATATTCTGCTAACTTTATTATAATAATTGTTTGTTTGCCTGGTAGTAGAAGCTCGAGATGTTGTACCAAATACTACAATTATTTAGTTTTCAGTGTCTATCCTATAATTTTACTTTTGTGATATTTTAATAATAAACATCATGATTTCACCAGAAGGAGGCATCTAGATGTTTACTATTTTTATTATGTCATCAACATGTTGAATACAGAACTGTATATATATATATATTTTTCTTTTATTTTGAATACTTTCATGCGACGGCCCGTGAGGCATGACGAATATTTTCTTAAGAAATCATAGCAGCTTGTAACAAGACTAGAATTCATTTAACTAACCTCTGAACATCTTAAAATAGAAATGAAAGATGGTTATTAGCTTTTTTCTCGGCGAGGATCGTCATTATTTAGGGGGAAAACAATCGTTTTCTTTCTTAAATATTTCTCTAGCTGCTGCTCTCAGTGAAGCCCAATTATTTTTTGCGGATTTCAGATCGTTGCTTTTAAAGATATAATTTTGAGGAAGAACTAAATAAAAGTCAGGACAACATCAGTACTTGGAGAAGATTTCACTCTTTATTCATTCTTCCCCATTTCAGAACTACTATTCCATTTTTATCAACACATTCAAAATCGCTGTTTCACGTCATTATTTTTCGAATAAAATTATTAAATAGCTGCATAAAACAGAACAATTTCTGCGAAGACATTACCGTAAAAATAAAGAATAGGCCACATTTCAAACGCAGATGATGGGAAATCTAGTATTACCAACGATTTTGAGACAGCGACTTTTTTTTTTTTCCTTTTCTTTTTTTTTTTCCCCTTCTGCGAGCAGCGATCTCACGTAACTGGTTTCTCCTAATTGTGGCTCTGTTTGTCGCCCAGAACTGTTTGCATTTTCACAGCGTTTTTCAAAACCCATTTGGTAGGTTTCATCCACACGTAATAATTTATCGGCAAAGGCTAGAGAATCGTTTTCCTCTGTACACGAAGTTGTTGAATATTCGTAATTTTTTTTTTATTTATGCGATCACACAAAAATGATAAATAAACAAAACAGACTTAAATTCACTGTTTCTTTTTTTTTTTAAACATGCTTCCTTTATTATTTATTTATTACAACTGAGAAAAAAAATATTAGATGAGTTAAGATAGCTTTTCCAATTAAAATATTGTCATTAAATCCTCAGGAATAGCGAAACTTGTTTTCTCCCGTAATACATTTTAAGGTATAACTTTGAGGAAATTCTGTAATATATTTTTTCACTTACTCCCCCACCAGCAAAAATTTTACAAATTTGCACATTTGTATCTTTGATGATGGTGAACTATTTTTTTTTTTTTCGAACTTAACTAAGAAGTTATCGATTAATTAAATTTGATTCCACACAAATGGCGCCATGTAGAAGGGAATTTGACAAATATGATTATAAGATTTTCATTTAAAAAAGGAATTATAAACTTACGATTAAAAGATTGGAAATATTATTTTTATTTTAAACATCTCTTTAGAAAGTTTATTATTTTAAATCTCTTATAAAAATTTTAAAATAAAAATACACTCTGAAAAATGATTTGTGTTTGTGTGTATCTGTTTCGCCAGATATTTCTAGTTAAATTTTTCTAAATGCTCTGTATCTGGTAGGATGATAGCACTACAAATAATAAACTTTATGCTACTATCGATTTGTTTGCATTTTAATATGTTTATGAAAATAACACAAAATGTTTGTTTTAATGAAAGAAGTATTTGAGTTCATAAATATTGATAAAGACTCTACTAATCATCATTATTTCGCTCTTTAAACATGTCTGTAGCTATTTCAATATATTATAGGAGTTGTTATCACTATTCTAAATTTAACCGCTGTTTGTTTGAAAAAAATATATTCTTGTTTTATACACCTTTAAATTAATTGTAACAAGAAATTTCGCCACAACGTGAAACAATAAAGTTTTTCTACAAATGGAATAAGTTTCGCCTTGGATATCCTTTCAATTTTGTCAATCTCTCTACATTCCCAAAATGAATTTTGATGTTTGAAAGTTTGAATATTACGATATTTATTTTTATTTCAAATTTATATTATTTTCTGTAAATTATATATTGAATGAATGTCTGATTGTCTGATATTCTCCTCTATCTTCAGCTTTATTCAGATAAAATCATGCTATCTGCTGAACAAATATATTTACTTACGCTAATCAGTTGGTATTATGTCTGTATTTTATCAGTTGTTCGTAATACTAATGTTGAGTTTTTCATTCACAGACTTTCTATTAATCATAGGCTTTAAATTTTTATTTTCTAAAACAATATGAAGACAATAATAATTGTTGTTTTATGGTAAATGAAAACAGTGCTGCTATATTGATTTTTTATAATATCAAATTCACTGATGGCCTAGAAGGGAAACATAATATGTATTTTTAATAATAATAAAAAATAAAAGTAATGAAATTTTTTATTTTTTAAAATAAAAATTTTTAATTTTAATAATAATAATAATAATTTTTATTTTATTTACGATTATGTTTCATAATTATTAAGGATTTAACAAGTAAAATCAATGACAGTAAATTTTTGCTTATTTTAATTCTAAAAATTAAAATAAATTAAATTCTGATAAATATTTAGAAGTAATTGTCGCATTAAATTTATAAGTTACTAATCCATATACCTGATATTATTTGGAAGTTAAATATTTTCATAAATAATATTTTTAAAGGAAAAACTCATTCTTTATAAACTAAAGTAATACACGCATTTTTTTAAAATTATTATTATTCCACAAATTTCATCCATGGTTCTTCGCTGCTTGTAAATGGAAGGTATATCAGTTCTTAATTTAAATTCTTTAAGCAGCAGTTAAATAATTATTTAAAATCAATAAAAAATCTCAAAAACATGAAGCAGAAATTTCAAAAAAATGTCGTAAAGTAGATCAGTCTTACTGTTATTGTATTTCAAAATCGTCTAAGTTAAATTTTAAAAAAATTAAAAATATTAAAAAGAAAAAAGAAAAATCAGGTATCACTGAAAAGGTAAAATTTTGAATTTTGAGGTGGTACTAAAATATCTTTAATAAACTAATTTCTTCAAAGTTATTGTAAACAAACTGCAAAATTTCAGTTAATTTCTAATTGATTGAATATGAAATTAAGTTTTGGTTTTGGAAATAATTTATTTATTTTATTTTATTTTTTGTATATTGAAAAGTTGTCGATAATCTTTATCTTACCGTAAAGAATAAGTATGTTAAGTTTCATTGAAATCGGCCATGTCATTTAGGTGGAAATAAGAGATACATATATATACATACATAACCGCCATGATTTTTATTTAAATAAGATGATTTGCAGGTCAACATTCTGTATCTATATTTAATTCATGATTATATGAAATTTGTGCTGCTATGTCTGAATTTTGTAAGTAATAATATCAAATCGTCATTGTTATATTAAGAAAGAAAACAGACCAACTCACAATGCCTTCTTTCTAGACAAGTAACTGAAATACCACTTTCCTTAAATAAAAAGAAGGCATTCATTTCTTCGACCTCGCTTCCACCTAGAAAATACATCTGCATTCGCTAGCCAGGAAGAATCTAATTAAACTTCTACTTAAAATTCTGAAGCCTTCAAAATTCTTTTATTACGAAATTGTTGAAAAAAATCAAGGTTAATCGAAATATTAGAAACTCAGAAGTAAAATGAATTTTATTATATTGCTATTAGGAAATGTTCCACTTAAGAAACCCATTTTCATATATCGTTTCTTTTATATCAAAATGTCGTCTGCCAAATTTAACAAAACATCTCATTGACACGCACAAAAAAAAACTGTATAAATTAATTACATTCAAATTGTGGTGATAAAATATCATATGTCGCTAGTGTTTCCAGCTGTTCCATTAAAATTGTGTCTTGTTTTGTCATTGCGGTTTTGTCATACATTTTGATATAATAGCGAAGATGAATACTTTAAAATTCATTAACGATTTTAAACTATCAGCTTTTTTTTCAGAATAATTTTGTATTTTCACTGCATGTCAAATGGGATTTATTTCCAGCATTTTCGTATCTTATCTTTTATTTCAAAAACTGTTGCTGTAGAATTCTAGTTTCTTTATCAGTTAATAAGTGCTCTGATAATGTTTGTCGCTAGTACAGGTATAAAATCGAAACAAAAACATTGAGACGATATTCATTCTCTAATCAAATTGAAGATTAGCTTTGAGTCTTCGTAAACATTGCAAAGACAGAAAGCAATGATTTCATTTTAAAATCTAACTATTTTTAATGTTATCATACGTTTACGATTTGAAAGTGCTCTCTAGTTATACCATAAGATTGTTTACTTGTATTTCAAAATGTTTCTCCATTTTTGTATCTTCTTATATTTCTTTTACTTTATGCTGTAAATCAGTTTGCGAGCGCATTCATTATTCAAGTAATGGGTACAGTTATCGAAATTGAAAAGAATAAAATAAAAAGCATATTTAAATAATGATTAGTCAATTCTTTTTTTTCCCCTTTTCTTTTTTCTCCCCTTTTCTTAAAAAGTTCATCGAAAATAGTTACTTCGTTGTGCAACTTCACCATTAATTAGCTTAGTAATTCTTTTCGCAACTTTACCATTAATTAGCTTAGTAACTTATTTTGCAGCTTTACCATTTTCACGTTTAAAACACGAACGCGAAAATGGTAAAGCTAATTGATTTTTTTGTACCTCCGCAACATTTATTGTTTTGATAGCTTCCTAAACTTGAAGAACGGCTTCGTTCCTAAGAAAACAGAATGACTAATGTCGAAAGCATGAAATAAAAAAAGGGGGAGGGTTGATTTTGAAATGTCTAAGTAAAGAGCTGCGCCTCTTTCCTATCGTGTTTCGCGCAGCACTTTTTAAACTATTCGTCTGAAGAATACCCTACTTTTTCCTATCATTTTGAAACTCGTGCTTTATTCTCTAGTAAAAAAACCTGGTCACCGCATATATGGGCTAGAAATAGCAGATCACCTCCGAGTACGAGTAGCATATGGGGTTAGTTATTCACAAAAATTGCGTCATCTTCTTTCAGGGCTTGTGAGTTTTCGCTCCGCAGCCCGCATCATTTGCGAAAAGTCTTATTTTCGCGTAGTTTTTCGCTTCCCCCTGCAGCGTCCATCAGACATTCGTTTGTAGACAGGGAAGAGCAAAAATGAAAAAGTCGATCCGTCGTCTGAAGAAGTTAACCTCCGTGACGAGACAAAGTCAATGCAAAAGCTCCACCGAAACTGTTAGAAAGTAAACGTCCTTAGCCCAGTGTTCCAGACGCTTTTCGATTTCTGCGGGGGAAGGGAGGGGTCTGCCAGACACAACAAACCCGTCGCGACAGCTTCCAGACGACCAACCTTCCGCTACCCTCCCCAGCGCCGAGGCTTCTATATTTGGCCACAGATCGATCGGATGGCGACTTCCCAGTTGGCTCAATCGGAGAACTTTCACTGTTTCCGTAAGCTCTTCGTTGCCACTCAAATCTCCAATGATGTTTTCTGTAAACAAAAATAATACGTTTTCTTCTGTATTTTATACCTGATCTCTTTTTCATTTATTTGAAAAAGTAATTTTTGCAAGAAACAAGCTCCGAAGTGGTTGCGATGAGTTTGGCGTGGATCAAAACTTCATTGCACCAAAATCGTGAACTCGCATGGCCTTTAAGAATCATTTCGCATAATTAACATTGGGCATTTCTTTCCATATTAGATTTATAGAGTCTAAATTACAAATTTATTTAAGAAATGCAGACTGAGAGGAATCTGTAATATTTTCTTAAAATTTGAGATATGTTTGAATGGGTTGGGAATGAAGATTTCTTAAAATTCTCTGAAACTTTATCCCTGGATTTTAATTCAACGAAAAACAGTTTTGTTTTTCAGTTGCAATGATTAGTTGTTTATGGCATAGCTCCTGAATCATAATTAAATAAAAACTATGAACTTTGTGCAGAATGTGTAAAGGTATTTTGAAGTTGTTTATGGCAAGTATATCTAGCCAAATTCCATTTTTTGAGGTCAATATTTCTATTTATTTATTATTTGTTTTTGCACGCAGAAAAATTAATTGTTTTTATGTTTGCAACTAGTCGGCTTTGGAGACCAATTTATCGTCAAGAATATGAGTTGTGTTTAATTTCCATTAAATCTCTTATGTATAACTTGATATTCAAGATTCTCTCAACGATAGTATTTTTAAACGTCAAATTCTAGAAGACATTAAAGCCTTATTATTTTAATAGCGTGTTCTGTTTATTCTGTACATGAACTGTACATTCTGTTTATTCTGTACTTAATAGAATCAAGTTCCATGACATTATAGTGCCATACAAAATTAAATATCTGGGTAGACTATTTCAAAATTGCATGTTATCTTTTGAGATAGTATAATTAATTTTTTTTCCGATTCATCACATAGATAACGCCGATAATATGCAAGCTTTTATTTCAATAGCTTTCAACAAAGGAAAAAAAGTCATGGGCCTAAATCTATACTTATAATAAAGCTCAATGTGTGTGTGTGTGTGCGTGTGTGTGTGTGTGTGTTGGCGCTCTACCGGCCAGACCGTTGGACCTACAGCTACCAAATTTGGTACATGCATACCTTGGAGGTCCGGAATGTGCACCTCGGAGCCCTTTTTTCGAATTTTTAATTAGAATTTGAATTAATTAAAATTTAAGCGAATTTTCGACTTTTTTCAGCTATAACTTCCGAAAATATTATTGCACAAACATGATTTTTATATTAATTTAAAGATTAAAAAATTAGCTTTCTAACGGTATCAGTTTTTTAAATTTATAATATAAACTTCTATTTTTAATGAATTTTTAAAGAAATATTTTAACCATGTTTTTATCACGTGACTGGATAAAATAAAAGAATGCCGGAAGTTCAAATAAAAAAAATTATCATCGCAAAATAAATCTACAGAAATGAAACTTTCAGCACGTGACTGGATAAAAAAAAGAAATATAAAATGTGATATTTTCTTTGAAAAATAAATGCAAAGCAAAGGTTTCTACAATCGTTTGCAATATCTATATCCTTAACTCAATAAATCTTCTTTATTTACGGTAAACTTGATTGAATTTTGACAGGATATGCATTGAAATCCCGACTTAATAGCATATTTATGTAATCGTTTGCAATATCTGTATCATTAATTTAATACTTTTTCCCTTTCTCGCTTTCTTTAAAAAAACTTATTTAATATTTTGGCAACATCATCGAAATTTTTTTTAATATTTTGGAAGCATAACCGATGGTTAAAACTGACTGATTTATAAAATTAAAGAATATTATTAGGAAAAGGTGTACTTTTAGAACTTTCCGTCCATCATCTTAAAGAAAATACTAATTTCAGGTCAATCAATGCCCGGAATTACTTCAAAGCTAATGAATATGTGATTTCATTGAAAATTTTAGAACGCTTTACTCATAGCGAACCAGCTGGTCGCCAAAGGCGGCTAGTATTTAATAAAACAATGAAAATATAATGAATTTTATTGAGAGAATGTTATGTATTATTAAAAGTTATTCAGAAAATAAAAAAAAATTTGGCTATATTCAGGAAACATTTGGGCGACAATTGTATTATTAAAATGGTATTTTTTAAAATTATGAAATAATGCAAAAATAATTTTAGTAAAACTATATTTTCGGGAATTACTGAGATAAAATTCCAAAATCTAGCCTACTTTTTAATTAATTTATTAAAATTTTAACCAAACTTCAAAGAAGAAAAAACACGAAATGAGCTTTGCATCCTCTAAAATACACCTGTACTAAATTTGTTCAGTGCTAAATCTGCACTAGGTCTTTCTTGTTGAGATCCAACACATGCATTCTCCTTTATGATTAATAGAGATAATAATTGTAATTCTCAAATTTCAAATTCTTTTTATCTAATCTGTATTTTGAATTTCATGTAAAGCCTTCACAGAACCACTTGTTTTGAGTTAAACCCCTCGACGTGACTTCTTGGTCAGAGCTCCACCAAAATCTCGAAATTTTCCACTTGCAGAGTCCCTAAAATGCTTTTATGTTTTATACAGTTTGACAGAATTTTATTCTATTTCTAGAAACCGAGGATATACCTGAGTGAGAAAGTGCATAGATGTAGTAAATATCTTTGACTTGTATTTTCGGTCAGAACTTATTTCAGATTAAATTTTGAACTTCTCGATTGTGCGGTCTCAATATTTTTTTTTCTTCTTTTATATTCTATTTCTGTCATATTCTACTGTTTGGATTAAAAAATTTGGTGCACTGAGGATGTGCGTGCATTCTGGGAAATATTTAATATTTAGCCTGATTTCATTAGTAAATTGCTTCGTTGTGAATTACTGCCAAAATTATCATCAACATGAATTAAATGGGAAAATTAAAAATTTGCAAATTTTAGGAGATTTAATCTTTTTTAAAAATCAAAATATATGATTTTTTAAGGGGTCACAAATTTTATGTATCTTAGTAATATCAGAAACGTCTTTTTAAACAACGTTAATGGCGACTGGCCTCGTAGTTTTGAACAACGGTCAAATGACGAAAACATCTAAGCTGGCACGCCATACAGGTGAGATTGCATTCAGCCCCGATGTGTATGACATTGTAGACACTCACAATGACTCACAATGTAGAGCTGCGTTTGTAATAGGATCTCAAACTAAGATACCTTCGGTCTTGAAATCGAGACCCCCCCCCCCCCTCTTAACAAATTCGTTATTAAAAAGCGATTGTTTCCATTATTCTTTTAAATACAGAAATTCTTAGAAGAAAAAAAAATTAAAGTAATTATAAAGAATGATGAAATTTGTTTTTAATTGTTTGAACAATTTTCTATGTAGAAATTCGAAAATCTTTGTAAATTTTTTTCGTCGTTATTTTTTTAAATTCTAACATAAGTTCATGATATTAATAACAATTCACAAATTCAAGAATTTTAAGTTTCCTGCCTCTATATTTAAAGAAAAATAATGATTCTAAATCAGGAAAAAATCAGGAAAATTTATGTATAGTTTGTATTTTTCATTCTGCGAGACATTTTTTCGAAAGGTTTCTTTTCTTAGTACACATACAAATGAAAATAACTTTCCTCGTTTCCTCTTTATTATATATATATATATATATATATATATATATATATATATATATATATATATATATATACAAACATTAGAAGAATTAATTCATTGTTTCTAATTCTATATTTCAGAATAACTTTCTTAAATACATTTTTTCTTTATAATGATACATTATTTTTTAACACATTACGTTAACAAAACGTTATTTTTTTAGATGAACAAATAAAAGTTATTAGTTTCTCAAATCTTTTTTGTATTCGCATATTAATATTGGTTTTTAGAAATGGACTTAAGAAGGTCAGGTTATTATTTCGACATTAGAAACTGTCATTTCCTTTATCCCTTTCAAGGATTTTTGCGGTCTTTTAAGTCTGGAATCTGATGTTTTTAAATCTAAATTTAAAAAATATTTTATGAGCTTTTTTGTATTGACATAAATACTTGAGTTTAAAGCTATGAAATACAAGATAATCTTTCACTTTTTTTGTCTGGAAATATACTTTGTCTCTTTCAAGGACTCTTTCAGTGTTAAACCTTAAATTTGTCATTTTTTAATTTAAATCAAAATTTCTTTAACTTGTTTCCATTTGCTAATCCCTTTTTAGCACGAAATGAAACATAATTAAAGAAACATTAATATAATGTTTAAATAAACAGCTTCTTCGATGAGTTTTAATGACATGTTCTTGATGGTTTTCTAAATTATTCTTTCTTTTTTACTTCAAAGAATCGGACTGATGCTCGACCAGCCTAATTTGTTCGAAAATCAATAGAAAAATTCTACACAATTATATATAGGATTGTATAGTAGAATTATATCTCGACATGAGAGCATGATTCATCGCACTACACTCTGTGCTGAATTAATGCTTTTTGTTAGTTTATTTATATTAATGTACCATTGAAAAGCAGTACATGGGCTGTTATTAGAATAACCTCGTAATTTTAAATCCAGTCAAACGACTAGGTGGACACGTAAGCTTGCACACCCTCTCCGAATTGCCGTACATCAACTGGGAAATGAATCAGCGCAATACATCGGGATACGTATAAACGAATCTTGCATACAGAATAGCTGTTAATTGGAATCGGGTATCGATTCTGGAACCCTTCTCTTCAAAGCCGAGACCTTTCTACTAGGTCAGTGACTCCTTAAATGTTTTGTAATCGATAATAAATGTAAATAAATTCAATAAAGATACTTTTTAAATATATATTTATTAATGTACTAAAAGGTAAACTCTTTTATTTTAATTATTTTGTACTTTTCTGTCTAATTTTTAATTGTATACTATATATATGTTGGAAGTTTGAGATATTTTTTGTTAAAACCCATACCAGATGACATCACTCGTTATGGATTCAAAATATAGATTAAATAATTATTTAAATTTGAAAATAGGGAAACAAAACAATAGGGAATGAATACAATTCAAATCTATAACATTTCAAAACCCTAGCAAATCAAAAAGGGAGCGTGTTTAAATATGATTGCAAAATTCAATCATTACAAACTTAAAACAAGTTATATAAAAGCATATAAAAACACTGCCTGAAGTACCAAATACCAATGTATCTTTAAATATAAGAGTAAGTTCTGCTAAAATTTTAACCGTAAGTAATGGCATCATTTCACAATCTAAAGACACATTTCGCAATATGGCCATTATATATTTATATCCATTTAGTTTCTTGGGGGAAGAATTGAAATATAATGCCATAGTGCGCTATGAGGCAATGCGAAATTAGTTCTAGAAGACTTACACAATTATGTTTATTATGTGGTTAAGGCGTTGCGTAAATTGGTCCCATTACATTTTATATGCATTGTTGAAAACACTATCTACTTAAGAGTATTAATTTCAGTTTCTACAATTTAAGAAGAACGAGGAAAAGGTTTGTTTTAAATGGCTAAATAATTTAATTTAGTTTGGCTAATTTGAATTCGGATGTAAGTCGAATTTTTTCTCCATTCCTTTCAATATTATGCTCCTAGCATAGTTTTAAAATTCAACAATAATTCAAATTCATTTTTGAATCGAGATCAAAACTGAAATCAGAACAAATGACTCTTATTCTGAATTATGATTCGCAAATTAAGCTATATCATATCTTTTATCTTCAATTATTATTTTCAAGGCTTTAATTCGTTAGAATATTTTACTATTTATAACGTATTCAATCAAAAATACTATAAATAACTTACCACTTCAAAAAAAAAAAAATGAGTTACTTTGACGTGAACTACGTTTTTTGTTTTCAATTTTTATTGTTTTGCATTCAATTATTTTATAATGTATTGAAATTTTGTTGCATTGAATATATTGTATTCAAATTGTAGGGTACTATATGCTTCATAAGAGTATAACTAAACGAGGCAATCAAAAGTAAGAATATTGAGGTAACAAATATACAACAATAGACAAAAATATCTAGATAAATGTACAACAACAACAACAACCAAAACTGTCCAGGTAAATATATAACAACAAAAAGAATACTTAGTTAAAAAATACAACTACATCAGCAAGAAAAAATATTTAATTTAAAAAATACAACTACAAAAACAACAAAAAATACTTAGTTAAAAAATACAACTACAACAATAACAAAAAAATACTTGGTTAAAAAGTACAACTATAATAATAGCAAAAATTACTTAGTTAAAAAATAAAACTACAATGATAATAAAAAAATGCTTGGTTAAAAAATAAAACTATAACAAAAAAATTTAAAAACTGAAAGTAAACCGGAGCAAAGAAGATAAATGCCAAAAAGATTAAAACATATAAATAAAAGAGAAGAAAATATTCACAAAAAGCTATTTAAATAAAAATCTTGATAGTAAAAAAAATTACAAATTCTTTTAAGTATTTATTCAAGGAAATTATTTTAAATTAATACAAATTTTATACATAATTTTTACAGTTTACTTTAATAAAATTACTAGATACTTATTTATTATAAATGATATTAAATATTGAAACTTAATGTGTGCCATTTTCATTGTAATACTATACAGCTGTATATGGATTTTGATGTATGATATTTTGATATAACAGCGACGATTTGAATCGAAATCGAAGCTGCTTATGACCGTCCTTGAAATTTCTCTTTTATGCGCAGTTAAATATAAATAGAAAATCTTAGAGAAATGAAGAACGCAAACAAACGGTGAAACTTTTTGTGAGAAACAACTTATTTCTCACATTACAACGATTCTCTACTGTTTCATAAAAAATTTACGATCTAAAAATGTTAACTTGCGTTTATAGAAATGTGAATTATAATTTTACTTTTCTTGTAAATCAGCAACCCTAATTTTTTAAATATTCACTTAGAGGAAATACATCAACTTAAACTAACCACTACATTCATTCTCTTCAAAGAGGTGAATTTATTTTCTACGCGCTCGGAAGTTTCCCAACGAATTAAAAAAAAAAAAATAATCGCCAATGGGCCAACGAACTTAGTTTGGAAAAAAATAACAAAACTTCTTGCTTCTATGTTAATAACTGGAATCTGTAGTCATCTGTATGACAAGAAACGTGTTTCTGTAGTCAGTGTAGTTTCAGTTACAAAAAGACTTTTTGAATTAGACGAGAAAAAAAAATCCTCGAATGATTCTTGATAAATAAAGTTAGAAAAGAAGTTGTGTACTAAGTTCTTCATTTTTGGTGTTCTTTTGCGGTCAAAATCTTTTAACAATCAAAATAAATAAATAAATAACACCAATTATATATATATTTTAACACTCAAAATAAAAATTAAAAAAAAAAAGAAAAAGAAATTGTTGGCGAAATGGCGAGTTTGTAAGTATAGAAATCCACTGTTTATTTAGTAATAATTGCATATGCAGATCCCATAAAGCAAATAAAAAAATTTCAAAATTTCTATGTTTATTTTCGTCTTTTTCAGCCATTTTCGAACTTTTTCGGTGCCGCTTCGCTTAATATTGTGGCTAATCTATAGTTTATTATCCTTTTTACCATACATATTCTGAGCTCTATTGTATTGGCAAAAACTAAAATTTTGAATTTACTGCTGAAAACATGCAAAATTATAGATCTATCTTCCATCTATTCATCTTATAAAATTTAAGGGAAGGCGGAAAACTATTTTCTGATATCCTTTCAATTACTTTCATTTAATTTATTGAACATATTTCCATATGATAAACAGAGACAGATTAAGTCCTCTAAAGAATTTCAAGCATTGAGAGATTGGTGTTCTCTTTTCTCCGCCCAAATTTCCAAAATCAAAACCAGGCATTATTTCTTTTTTTAAAAAATCAAGTTTCATTTAAATCTCTGTATAAGAAGTGAATTTTGATAAACTGAAATAGCAAAATTTTTAATTTTGGGCCAGTTTCTAGAAAGATGGTTTTAGTATTTCACCCTATAAAAAAATAAGATAATTTTCAGCGAAATAGTTTTTTTTTAAAACGACAAAAGTTTTTAACTCAATTTAAATTCATTTGATTGCAGCCTCTGACAATTTTTAAATTATAAACTAAATTATTAGTTAGAATTATGAGACAACGTAATATAAATATAATTATTTCAATATTGTTTGAAAAATAGATTATTATACAATAGCCAGTAATAATGTATTTTGTTACCTTATGAATATATATTTCTCATTTTTTTAAAGGTATTCTCATAATATATCTTTTGTGTATCTTTAAAATGTGTGTAACTTTTCTAGTTTGAAATCCCGATGAGATATTCCCCCTTTCTTTCTTTCTTTTTTAGCAGTCACTAGTTGATACACCAGTCGTTTTCGAAATTAAAATGGCTCCATGTATAATATTTTTCATCTAAAAACGATTTTTGTATTAAATATCCCAATGCATAACTTTTTGGCGTCTAAAATGTCTCCTATTTAAAATGAGAATGAACAGACGAATTTTAAAAGCCTTTGATTAATTTTATCCATGATTTGTTGATATTTATATATATATATTCTTCAAACATTTCTCTAAGGTTGAAGCTTAACAAAGATTTTGATTATTACTTTGAGACAATTATTAAATAACTAGTGAAAATATAGCGAATTAATTGTTGTTCATATAAATTATTAATTGTCTGCTTTATTCTATGTGTTCTGTTAATCGTTTGTACTCTCGTTTTTTCAATGGTAAAAATACCATAAATTATACATAAAATAAATTTTGAAAAAATAATAATAAATAAATAAAATAACATACAAAAAATAAATAAAATTTTGGGGGTCCCTAAAAAATGTTGTGTGTGTGTGAAATCTAAAACGGTATAAAATAACTTTCGTGAGATGATGATTTCTGAAAATATCGCAAAGAAATGCTTTAAAACCTTCCTCAATTTTTAAATCGTCTAACATTTATTCAATTGCTTATTAAATTTTAAATTCATAAAATATGAAGAATATGAAAGAAAGTGCAACAAAACGAAATTTCTATAATTGAAAATGAATTTTATGATAGTATGAAAATATATCTTGTAAAACTTCAAAATTACTCCAGAAAAACGGGGAAAATTTTATTAAAATTTAATTAATTGAATGCTTAATTTATTTTTGCATTTTAAAAAATTGACAATATTCTTTCCCTTGTTTTAAATAATAAATGAGCAAAATTTGTTAAAGATTAAATTCAGTTGTTTAGGGGAGGATCTGGAACATTCATATATATATATATATATATATATATATATAT
>JAPMOQ010023642.1:7253304-7312250 GCA_026543055.1 Argiope trifasciata
AATAAATAATTATAAATATAATAATTAAACAATTATTCTATAAATATAATACCTGCAATTGAATAAACTCGTCATACCGCAATATGTTATACTTTTTCCATTACTGGGGTACTCGTCAAAAACATTAAATTGTTTAAATGATCGTTCTTCTGTGGTTAATAAAAAAAAAACTCATAATTCAAATATTTCAGCAGTATCACTCTAATTTTATTTTAAGATAATAATTTTTAATCAATTTCTGGTTACTGTAATTTGATATCTTAGGGAAGAATTCACAAAACTGAAAGCAGTTATATGAAATATTTTTAGCACAGTGGAGAATGAATCCCATCCGCAAACAAAAATAAATTAGAAATTCTGAAAAAAAATCTTCGTACTTGGCAAATTGCAGTATCAATATTTAGACGGTAGAATGGAATAATAGAATGGAATTTAGCTATAAAAAACAAATTACTGGGATAACACTTCAAATTATTAGCTTTACAATAGTGCAATGTGAATGTTTTCCAAAATATCCACAAACTTTAATAAAATTTAGTCACCTTGTCTGTTACATTTACTGTTGAAGGAACATTTTCAACTACGAAATGTTTTTTAAAAACTACTTAAGAAATAGCATATATGAAATACATTTAAATTGATTCTATTGCATATAAAAAAAATCTGTAATACATCAGTAGACAAACAAAAAGAGTATTTTACAAAATAAAATAAAATAAGAGAGCAAATAAAAATTTGTAAAAATGAATGTGCACAGAATATTATTTCATTATCCTCTCATCTCTTTAATCATTTTTGAATCATTATTATTCTTAACTTTAACCATTATTGGATGATTATTAATCGTTGTTACGATTGTTTATAATTTTTCAATAAGGTTGGATTCCATCTGTTCTGGTAAGTGGGAACTTTGTTTTCATATTTTTATTATTTTTTCTTAAATGTTTTTTTTTATTTTACTTTTATAAGTTGATAAAAATTATATCAGTCATTAAACAATTTTAAATAGCAGAAATAAGATTAATCTAACATATTCTTTAGTTTTTACGAAGAAGCAATTCTGATCAAAGAAATTACTTTTTCCATGGCAGTACCGATATCCATTCACCCAACGCTTTAAAATTAATTTTCGGGCTAGCCACTGAACAGCAGCGGTGCAAAAGTATTTATCAAGGAATTAAATTTTTTAAAAGCTACTTTACTCGCATGTAGTCAACATTTTTGAATATTAAAACCCGATGTGTAATTTTTGTTACTAAACATCGCTATATATGTTGCAGTCCTTAAATATTTTTCAGAATTTTCGTACTTTTAAAATTTTTTTGTCAGAAAGATAATCTAAATCATTTACATTATCAAAAGTTCGTGTTTCATTTGCAAATAATAATAATAATAATAATGTTAAAAAAATTAATTTAATTCCTACTTAGGTCAACAAAGAAATTTTTTATTTTAGTTACTTTTTATTAAATAATTATCACAGTAATTATGAAGTATCAAAAAATTCTTTATTTTCGCTAGAATTGAACTCGCAATTTTCACCTTCACGTGAAAATTACTGAAATTCTTTCATTTTACCGAATGAGCTACTCCCTGTTGATTTCAATTTTCATTACAAACTGCTAAAACTTTATTTAAAGTATAAAAAGTTAATTAAATTTAATTACTGAATAAATATTTGAGAAAACTGTATTAACATCAGGTGTCATCCAGTACAAATTAAAAAAAATGTATTTGAACTTGAGTGGATGAATAAAAATTACTTTATTAACGATTGAAAACTTGAACAAGATATTTGAACTTGAGTGGATGAATAAAAATTACTTTATTAACGATTGAAAACTTGAACAAGATATATATATATATATAGGGAGAGTGTGAACTAATAGCAGGAATTGAAAAAGGATTTGAAAAAACGTTACAGCCATATAACCAACCGTATTTAGAACAACTATGGGTGTGGAATTTTCTCTGAATCTGGGTTTTCTTACTTGGAAATTTTTGATCAATGCTTAAATCTGGCTTAGAGAAACGTGTATTTTTTATATTCAATTTTTCTTCATTAAAAACTGCCGAAACACATTTTTTTTTCCATCTACAGGGTTTATCATTTCTTACATGCAACAATTAATAGCAATAAAAAGTTAGATCTGAATAACATTTTAGGAAATGATCTGCTTACCTTTTTTTCGAAGAGCGATCTCTAATAAAAGAAAATGAATATTCAATAAACCAAATATGTGTCTGTTGAGGCAACAAGATGCGAAACTGAAATTCATGAGCAGCCAATGGGAGAACAGCAGGGTGCAGGGGGAGGGAAGGGAGAAAGAAAAACAACGGAGCTGTTGTGCGGGGTTACAGCTCATTGGGACCGTAGTTCCCACCTTCTGTAAATCTAAAAGGGTGAAACATCGGAACTGTGAAAGTAATTAATGCATGCATAGCTTTTATGGTATATATAACATGAGAAATATAAACAGTTCATAAGTAAATTATCTATGTCCATGTTATTATTACTTTAATAATTATTTTTGGTACAATCACTGTTTTATTTTGATCATCAGTTAATCTCTAAGTTAATATTCTAAGGACGCTTGAGTTATATCAGCTCGATGAGGTGGCTGTGAGCCCTAAAGGGTGTGGGTGCAACGGGGTTCTGCGCTTGTTTACTTTGTCGTATGGGTCATATAGCTGTAAAGCTGGGTCATACAGCATATGGCTGTTTACTAAGGTTGGGTTTTCTGTGATTTTTGGGTGAATTGTTCAGCTGGAGGCCCTCAAGTCAGCAGCAGTTTCAATATATCTATGGAACCATCTGGCGAAGGCTGTCACTCTGTTTAACATTTAGAAAAGATTATATTCTTCAGATTGGATCTTACAATGTTGGGCATAGGTGAGATTTAAATGTAAGTGAAAAAAAATTATTTTTTTAAGGAACATTTGTTAGTACTTTAAAATGGGTCGAGTGAGTTTGCAATTTCAAAACTTCTACATTCAAAGAGAGAAAAGGATAGTTTTAATATTGAAATCAATCAATTGTGTGAACTGTGAACTTCCAAGGGCTGCCAGATAACTAGCCCTGACCCCTTGTTTCTTTGCTTATTGATTCATTTCTTATCTTTTAAAAGTTTTTTTACAGGTTTTTTTTTTCTTCTTAATTTTTCGCTATCATCGAAAAGCGCAGAGCATTGGATTATTTGTAAATTAAATAACAACATAATCAAGAAATAAATAATTTTTTTAAAATTCAATTCCTACTTAGGTCAAAAAAAGAAAATTTTTGCTTTAGTTACTTTTTATTAAAAAATTATTAAATATAAAAAATTATTGATTTTCACAAGAATTACCCTTGCATTCTTCATCTTCACGTGAAAAATACTAAGCTCTTTGCATTTTATCGATTGAGCTACTGCCTGTTGATTTTAGTTTTTATTACAAACTGCTAAAACTCTATTTGAAGTATTAAAATTAATTAATAAATGAATATTTAAAAAAAAACCTGTGTTAACATCAAGTGTTATCTACTACAAGTTTTTAAAAAATGTACTTAAATTTGAGCGGATGAATAAAAAGTATTTTATTAACTATTGAACATTTGAACAAGATATATAAATAAATATATATAGGGAGAGTGTGAACTAATAGTAGGAATTGAAAAAAAAATGCAACCTTAAAAAATGACTTCATGTATGCTACCGATTTGCAACCAATCGGACAAAGCACCACTTCAGCTTGGTTTCATTCATTTACAGTAAATTAATAAATTAAGACTTTTGGAATAAAATGAGAAAAAAACTAAATACTTAAGAGATTACCGATGAGAAAAAAATGATAAAAAAATTGGAAAAGAAAATAGATTTGTTCACATTTTGAATATAACATTTGCCTTTCGAATGCATTGTTGCAAACGATATAAAAGTGTGTGAAATTCCCTGTTTTGAAGAATATTATTCTACGTTGCATCTTAAGTAAATCAAGAAAGAGTTATTTTTTTATCGTTGTTTTATAAATAATGTAGAAAAATAAATGAATTCAAAAGTTGTTAAGATCGTCTGATATCGTTTAAATTAATTTCGTTGAATATGTTTCTATATCTCAAGAAATATCTGTACAGTCAGTTGAATTTCATTTATAAAAATACTTCTAGAATTAAACGAGAAAAAATAAAACCTCAAAATATTCTTAATAAAGACGGGAAATTTTTTTAATACTTTTTGAATAGAATATTATCATCTTAATATAATGTAAAAAACATTATGAATATATTTAAAATTACCTATTTCGTAACATTTCATTCTACTTTTATATTTTAAATTGATAAAGAAAGAGCTTAATATTTTTCTTGTTATTTTTTATAAATAAAATAAAAAATAAATTCTTGAAAAGTTGTTAAAATCGTTTGATGTCATTTAAGAAGGTTTCATTTAAAATGCTAAAATATAGTGTGTGTTTTTTATTTATTACAAGCTTCATATAAAGATTTTTTTAATCAATTGAGAAAAAATAAGGACTAAAAAAAAATCTGCTAAATAAAGATGGGAAAAAATAAATTTTGTTACCTTTTGAATATATATATCTCACTTTTTTAATATATTATTAAAAGCATTATAAATATAAGTAAAATTGTATATTTCGGAGCATTCGATTCCATTAATGCAGGGGTCGGCAACCTAATGAAATGGAAGAACCAAAAGCAAGAGTTTAGAAAATTTTCCAGTTTTTAAAGAGCCATTAAAAATTATCGTTTTAATACTATGGTATTTGCTTACATATATTTCATTTAAAATAAGCGGCTTTAAATACTGAATAATCTCTATTCATTTACAATCACAAATATAGATTGTTAGATCGATGGCAGCATTTTGCATGTCTTTTGAAAGTTTGATTAAATCTAGCTTATAGTTTGTTGTTTTAAGTTTAAAGCACGATTCCAGATTTTTATTTGTTAGTTGGCTTCTTACTTTTCATTACATTCATGCAAGAGAACGCTTGATCACTCGAACATGTCGATTCGAAGATCTTCAGCATTCTATATGCCAACTTCTTCAACTCACTGTATCATTCAAGAAGACTATTTATTCCAGGCGTCGAATATGAGGGTCTCAACTTGCGGAATTTCTTTTAGAGCTGCCCACTTGTGCTACGCGATGTGCATGCTATTCTAGAACTCCGCTTCTTCCAACTTGCTCTTGAGTTCTATGAACTTACCACTCCACAATTCTTCGGTTTTCAAATCTAGCAATTGCATTTGAAGCGATATCTACCCTGTCTTTTTATGTTGCAAGACTCATTTATAGCAAGTAGCAGAAGCCAGTTGTATGTCTTCCACTTACATATGTGTTACATTTGAAGACATTGTCTTAATTTTAGACAGTGGCTATTTGCATGAGACAGAAATGAAATGCAATTGGCTGAAAGATAAACAGGGTCAGAGAGTCTCATCTCTAAAAACAAAACAATAATTCAGATTTATCTCATTACGGTCATATTAAGCGTAGCGGTTTGCAATTAACGATTATGAAAAGAGAAACAGTTGAAAAATTAAGTACTTACAAATATATTTTCTTTTTTTAAGAGTTTTGATAATAAATTATTAATTGTTCGTATGGAACTAGAGAGCCGCAGCTTTGCATCAAAAGAGCCGCGGATTGCCAACCTCTGCGTTAATGCATCTTAGGTGAGTCAAGAACGATTTGAAAACAGAAGTCTATTTTATTATTGTTTTTTAATAAATAAATTAAAAAATAAATTCACGAAAAATTTATAAAATTTATCTAAATCGCGCTGATTTCGTCATAAAAAATTATATTTCTCTTTACAATATAATTTGATTTATTACAACACTTCTGGAATAGATAAAAAAATAACCAGCCTTCTGGAATAGATAAAAAATAAACCACCCGGAGTGGTATCCGCGAAATTTTCTCGCATATTTTCTATTAAAGTACTATTTCCTTTCCACCAGAGTAAAAGTTGTACACTTTGAACAAAGTCGCGAACGCCGCAAGTGGTCAAATTTTTATTTTTATTAAGTTTTCGGACTTATTAATGTAAACTTAATATTCGAAGAAAACAAAGTAGGTATTCTATACGCCATTTTATCTGCCTTTTTTAAACAATTTTTTTTAATAATGTTAGTAACATGATCACGTATTAGTCTTTTTATACTTAAAATGTTTCGTTTTTATTTTTCCTTTGTTCCGACATCTACATGCAGACATTACGGAATGTGCCCAGAGACAGTCAATCCATTCATGGATTTTTTTTTCTAAATTTAATGCGAATTTTTTATTTAAATGCTGAAAATGAGCACCAAATTTAATCTACATCACTCTTTGTAATTATTGAATTAATAATTATCTATCTTTTGTAATTATTGAATTCAATTGTTCTTAAACAAGCGTATATATTCTATAAATGAATTTCATGAATAAAATGTTAGTCTTTTTTTGCTTAAAATGTTTCGTGTTTTTTTTTTTGGACATATTTTCTATGAATGAATTTCATTTAAAATTTGATAGAAATTTAAAAGTTTTGCGTAAATACAACACAACAAATTTCGTTAGTCTACTTTGCAATATTTGAGTGCTATTGTGTCCACAGACGGTGCAAATAGTGGATATAGTTCCAAAAATGTATTTTTCAGATTCAGGGAAATCTGAAACGGGGAAATTCATCAAATGAAGTTCCATTTTTCTTCTTTTTTTGATGATTACAATATTTTTATTTCGTACACTTCATATATGGGAAAGTAAAGAGTATTAGCTAGTTTAGTTTTGTTATATTAGCGACCCGCTGTAAAGTAACACTAGAGCTGTTTTGAGATGGACCTCGTAATTTTTTTGCCAGATGACGAGGACGACACCTGAGTTGGCAACTTCCTCTCCACACCACACCATCGGGAGGGTGTTTGGCCGGACGAAATTAACGTACAACAGACCCGCTTACACGACGGTTCTTTGGTGGAATTGGGTATCGAAATTGAAACCCTCCGGTTACGACCTATTCTTACCAACAAGCCACCGCAGCTCGTAAAAATTCCTAAATAAGATTTCAAAATCGGAAAATATTAAAAACTAAATGTTATTGATTTATAATTTATATATATATATATATATATATATATATATATATATATATATATATTCTTATTATTTCAGACAAAAGAAAAATTACAGTCAAGTTCTCAAAGAGCAAAAATTACTCAAATATTTAGCTAATTAAAGGTTATTAAAATTAATTTAATAAAATTATAAAAATAAATTTGAAATTAATTAAAAAATTACTGTTGTAACTTTGTTTAATATTATCTAACTTTTATATTAAAATTTTGTACCAAAACTTTTATACCAAATTAAAATACAAAATCTAGTCTTTTCAACTATATTAATTTCAGATTCTTGCTATTTTCCCTCCAATTTTTATTAATTTTTCAAATATTTAAATAGATGCAGACGTTTTGAAATAAGAAAATTTATGCACTCTTCATTGCTAGGCAACGGTGAGACTTTCAGCTGCTATACATTTATTTTTTGATATTTTTGTTTCATTTCATCATAAAAGAATTTTTCAAATCTTTTCAGTCTAATTTTTTTATGTCTTTTATTCATGTTAAACGAATTCTAATGCTTAGTTAATTACATTAAAAATACAGTTTCGTTAAAATCTCTTGCCATCTATACCTACATTTAAGGTGAGGCAATAAATAAGTAATAGTATAATTACGAACAGTATAAATATTTGAATAGTGAGAAATTCGTAACATCGATTTATGGAGGCGAAAAAGGAAGTATAAATCTATATTAACAGAATTCTGAAAGAATATTGAGTTAAAAATATAAAAGCGGATTAACGTTTATATCAGGTCAATCTATTGATTTAGTGTATTATCATGTGACAACATAATATTGTTTTAATCATGTGAGAATATGATAATGTTTTTGGTTTGGGAGTTTTGAAGCTCGCTTACTCAATGAATAATTGAAACTCGAAATTGCTTAGGCAATGGATAACTGAAGCTCGAAATCTTGTAGGCAATGAATAAAGCATAAATGACAATATTCATCAACATCTATTAATCGCATATATTTTTTACCTGCTTTTACCAGCTTTGCATTATTATTATGTATACTGCTTTGAAAGCAGATACGTTTTTAAAAGATTGATCTGCTTTTACCAGTATTGCTTTATTATTATGTATACATCGTTTACAGCAGATGCGTTTTTAAAAGGTTGATGTAGAACAATGACATCATAGCTATTATTTTCATGGAATGCTTTTTTTTTCGGAGTAAGTTAAATAATTAAATTGTTATAATATATTTTAAAGAAACTTCACTCGCTTTTAATAACAGTTTTGACAAAAGTATTTTTTCTTCTCTCCAGTGGGGAAACATTCATTCATTCTTAAGTAGGAAACATTGAAGGATTTGACTCCTGTTCTATGATAATTCATTATGGAAATTTTTTATGATCTCAGAAATTAGAAAATAGCAGTTTGTGTTAGCAAAAATATTGTTTAAAAAAAAAAAATCCAGATAAATGTTTAAGAATTTATTGCCGAAGTCCTGGTTTAGGGGTAGTGCGTCTTCCCATTAATCTGGGCTTCCCGGGTTAGATTCCTGATTTCGCATGTTTGCTCTTCCTTTGTGTTACTGTCTGCGAAATGTGTGAATGAGCCCCCTCCCTTAAAAAGGGCTTGTACAAGCGAATGTGCGTGAGTGTGTATATATATATATATATATATATATATATATATATATATATATATATATATATTCATTTGGTGATGTTTTTTAATGTTTTGCTTTGTTTTGGTCTTTTGCTGTTTAAATTGGTATGTCTCTTTTGCCGTAATTTTCGGGGGATTTTTGGGTCACGAGTTGTCAATACTTTTGACCATAGTCCACCGATGCTCACAGAAAAAATCCCTTATTTGGAATCCTTGCTTGAAAGTGGCCCTTGACGAAGTTTTCAGGCCGGATTCTTTTTCTATTGATTATTGTTTTGATTCGGTTGTGTTACTTTTTGCTTAGCTTATTTTGTTATTTAATTTAGATTCATTTGTATTTTAGTTGTAGCTGCATGTGCGCTCTCCAAATACAATGATTGATTTAAAAACTTTTTTAATTCTTAAAATTGTTTGAATCAGTAATGATTTTTAGTTTCGATTTCGGTTTTTGTTTCGTTTCCGTGGTCAGTACTGTTTCTGTTTCGTTTAAATAATTCTTTAATTAAAGTATTTTGGATTTGTTTCATTAATTGGTTCTTTTTCATTTTGTGAACTTTTAGCGTGTTGAATTGAGTTTTCATTTCGATTTCGACCTAGTTGGTTTCGTTTTAATTTTTGTTAACCAAGAAACCAAGAAATGGGTTTTGATTTTGTAATAATTTTATGATTGTATATATATATATATATATAATAAACGGCTTAAAAATTATGTTCTCACATGATAATTGAAATTTGCAATAGTAGATTTCATTTTTGCTTTTTTTAATGCTTTTATTAAGTAGAAATCAACTTTTTAATTAAATTTCTCGGAACATTCATGACATATTATTAAATTTCAATAGATGAAAAAATTAATTAAAATAATAACGTAATAGAAAAAACAAACTCTCGGAATTTTCTATTTTTCAAAAAAAAAAATTATATATCAAGGTATTTTATTATCAGTTTACGATCACTATTACATGAATTAAAATCGTTCCGGCTATAGAATTTCACATTTTCTTCTAAGAAACGTATCAGTACTCACCCAAATATTGTGCACTTATTCTTCAAAACAAAAGAAAGAATACTGAAAACTTTTCAAGAAGCAAAAATTAATTTAATATTCAATTAATAAGAAACGAATCGAAATTTTGATGTTTCCCTGCAATCGGAGAAGTTATCCCACAAGTAATATTTTAAAATACAAGATTTTGTCTTTTCAGTGGTTTGTATTTCATCTCCAAGCAAAGTTTCTTCGAAAGTTCATTAATGTTTTAAAATTTAATATGTAATTTAATATATGCAGATTTAGAAAGAAAGATGATTTTGAAAATAAAGAAATTGATATATTCTGTTGCTAGGCAACAGTGAGAATTTGAACTAACGACCTAATTATTTTATGGAAATGTTTCTTTATTGATTTCTAAGAATTCCAAGTTTTATAAAATGAAAAATTAATACATGAGAAATTCTCGAGTCATCTTTTCCTGCATTTTCTGCAAAATAATAAATAAATAATATTGTAATTGAAAAGAATAAAAGCATTCAATCTACATTTTATATCCAATCTTTTAGAAGTTAAGCACATGTGGTCTCTGAAACAAAAACAAAAAAAGATCCCTGTCAACTTTACAAAGCCCAAAACTTAATTTAATTTGAGAATTGAAAATGAAGTAAGCTTTTGAAGCGTTACCATGATATCTTTCAAAAACTCTATAATACAAAAATTATTTTTACGCTGAATTAAAGTTAAAAATTGGCTTTTCAGTGACATAAATTCAATTTCCATACAATTTGCTTCCCTTATTTCAATAAAATTTTCAAAAATTAAATTTTTATATAATTTGTAACGTTAATTTTTATAGTTGTTTTGCAGAGCTCTGAACAAACCGTAGAAGAATATTGAAAAACGGAAGACTGATTATTTATATCAGAACTTACTCTGATATGAAATTTTTTCATGTTTTTTTGCAAATGAAATTAATTATTGTATTAATTGTTTCAAATGCTCATAACCTTCAACTCATGTTCCCATTTTAATTAAATAATTTAAGGATTTTATGTATTATAATATTTTATTTAAAATTAATTTTCGCATTAAAACTATTAGTCACGTAAGCGTTTTAACTTCAAGCAACGCTGGTTATTTTAGATAGAATCCAATAAAATTGAACTCATTTCTGCTTTTTCATGCACGAAATCTGCAAAGAAAAAGTGCTATAATTTTCGCTAAAATTCGATCTCGACATTTTGAATTGTCTTCAGATCAAATTGGTTGAAAACATATTTTTGGAATTATTTGTCTGTGAATTGTGATAACCTAAAAACTCTATCTAAAACTCTATCTATTAGGAATGTTTTGTTTACAACCAACTTGTAAATTTCTGGTAAAATGTGCACGAAATCCATACGCATGAAGTTCGTCTGTCTGTCTGAAGATAAGAGAACACGATAATTTAAAAACGACAAGAGCTAGAAGGATAATATTTGCTTCATATTTCTGTCATTTAATGTTTAGATTCGTAACAAAATTTGATACAAATTCGGTTAGAGGTTAACTGCCTCTTGTATTGATGCCCATTTGCAGGCATGAAAATACTGTAACTTAAAAACAGAGTTCTTTGTCAAATTTTGGTTTCAATCGGTAAGAAAAAAGAGCGCCCGAATCACATACTAGGTTTTCTTCACTATTATGACGCACAAAACACTCATGCGCGTGATTGAGAAAAAAAGTCTTAGCATTCATTATCTTCGAAAAGCTCTATAATATTTACGAGGTGAGAATAATTCCTTTATTTAGTAGTTTAGGAGAAAGTTTCAAGGAATAAATAATTGGTTAGTTAAAATGGTTTTTTAAATAGTTTTAAAAGAAAAATCAACAAATAAAAGCAAACTCAAGATAATTTTACAGATAGATTTTAAGCTTCTTTTTTCATCTCGATGCATGAAATTTATGTTTGGTAGAATCAGTTAAACAATTTTTTGAAGTATATGATCAAAGAATAAAAATGAATTTCTTTGAAATGCTATAACCTTGCAATTAAAAAATTCATTGACTTGAATTTCAATTGAAATATACAATAAAATAGACCATATTTTTTAATCAGAAAGCTTTAAAACCTAAGAAATTATTCTGAAATGCAAAATGTTTGAATAAAAGAAAGAAAAACGGAATTTGCATTTCACATGAATTTATGGATTAATAATGAAATTTTTATTTTTATCTTGAAAAGTTTATTTTATTAGATATTTGCTTTCCAGTAAAATCCATCAAACTTTCGGAATATTTGTTTAAGATTTAACTCTGTATGAAGACTACAAACTTCCTAGAATCATAAAAAACAAGCTATAATTTTTTTTTTTTGAATTCCAGAAAAAATACTCAGTACAATTCACTTAAATTTATATAATTAATTTTTTTATTAAAATCTACTTAATATATCAGCAATATCCAATTCACCATTTTTTTTTTTTTTTTTTTTTTTTTTTGCAAAAGAAAATCGATTTGCTATAAAACCTTAGATCCTTATCAACTCAACACTGAAAAGAATTTTACCGAATAAAAATCCTGCAACTTTTGAAGAACCTGCTTAAAATATAGCCCTAGGGAGTGACAGATTTCGAATTCCTTGAAGTGTCAATGTCTAGTTATAAATAATTAATTTTCAGATATTCCGACTAAAATGCTCTGAGAAACTCATCACATTTGTATAATTCAATGAATTTATTTAAATAATTCTTTGCGTTTTTTGGGACTCCTTCTGAAGAGTATCACAGCAATTTCGAAAATTATTTTTGAAAATATGAATGTCTCGATATTAAACCATTAATCCTTATCAAAAGCCAGACAGAAGATCTCAGTTTTTCGGGGGGGGGGGGGTACATTGTTTTAGTGCATTGAGTCTCAAAACAAATTTTATCTTTTTTTCCCCCTTCCAAGAATGAAGTTTATCTTTCCTCACCTATAAAGAGTAGTAAAAAATCATTGATTTACGTAAATTCCTATAAAAATACTTCATAAAACTCCCAACGATTGTATGGTTTTATGCAAGTTTTACTTTCTCATGTACGAAACTTACAGAAATAAAGTAGTGAAATCTTCAAATAATAATAAGAAATAAAGTTTTACGAATCACTGCATTTCATACCAGCCTGAGATTTAAAAAAAAACATTTTTGGAATTATGTCTGTTTATCTATAAACATGATCACTAAAAACTGCTTTGAGTTAGATGGATGAAATTTGGTTAAATATCTTTACATTAAAACTATAAATTTCTATCAAATTTTGAATTTGACAATCCATTTTGAGGAAGTCTGTCCATTCAATTATCGAATACAAGTAAACACGATAAGTACAAAACGCAGAGAGCTAGATGGATGAAATATGGTACACATATTTAACATCTAAAATGTAGATATGAATCAAATTTGGAACCGCATCTGCCTAAGAATCTGTTGAGCAGTACCTTCACAAGCATGAAAACACGATAACATAAAAACGCAATGATTCAAATATATGAATTTCGGTATGTGATCTTATTGCTTCAATTTTAGCTCTGTGTCGAATTTTAATTTCAATCGGTGTGAAAAATACATAATCTATTTTTTGCTACTTGTAGGCAAATCGCTTCTCGGAGATTAACTGTAAAAAATATCCTATAATATAGGAATGAAGTTCTATCTTTTTCACTGAGCTAAGTGCAATACGCATTTTGTTATAATGATAACATGAACCCTCATCAACTGCAAAAAAACAACAAACAGGTTCCGATTCTTGAAATAATAATAATAAACTTTGTGTCAGTGCATCGAAACTCAAAATAAATCTGATGTATTTCCATGAGCAAAGCTTATTCACCCAAAGCTATTAACAGAAATTCACCCATTGCTATTTATAGAAGACCCTTTCCCTCGTGAAAATTTATTAATCTTTATAAATTCTAAAAATATGCTCGCAATAATTGATTAATTCAAAAATTCTTAAAGGATCCCTTTAATTTTCAAATGCTAGTTTTTAATCATATCACAGCAATTTCGAACTATTTTTTAAAGAATAAGTACTTTGCTATAATAACATTAACATTTATCAACTTAAAAAAAGATTCCAATTCTGGAAAAAAATAATAAACTTAAATAAGTTTTTAATCATATAAAAAAAATTAGAACAATTTTTAAAGAATAAGCACTTTGCTATAATAATATCATTAACCTTCATAAACTGCAAAAAAAAAAAAATAAATAAATAAATAAATAAATAAAAAATCCGATTCTTGGAAGAAAAAAAAACACCTTCGCGCCAGTGCATCGAAACTCAAACACAAATCCGATATCTTTCGATTAGCAAAACTTATCTACCCACTGCTATTTAGAGAAGATCCTTCCCCCTAGTGAAAATTTATAATTTTTGCAAACTGTAAAAATATGCTTAACGAAACTCAAAGCATTTAATTGATTTTCAAATGCTTGTATTTAATCATATCTCAGCAATTCCAAACTATTCTTTTAAAAAATAAGCCCTTTCCCATAATAACAACATTAACTCTCGTCAAATTTAAAAAAAATATAAAAGATTCCGATTCTTGAAGGGGGGGAAAAACCTTCCGTCTGTGCATTGAAATTTCAAAACAAATCCGATATCTTTCGATGAGCTACGCTTGTCCACCCACTGTTATTTAGAAAATACCTTATCTCTGGTGAAAATTTATTAATTTTTACAAATTCTAAAAATATTTGTAACGAAATTTATAACTAATTTAATTAATTCAAAGAATTCTTTGAATAATCATATCACAGAATCAGGAACTATTTTTTAAAGAATAAACACTTTGTTATAATAACAACACGAATCCTTATCAACTGCAAAAAGAATAAAGATTCCGATCCCTGAAAATAAATAAATAATCTTTGCTTTAATGCATCGAAACTCAAAACAAATCCGATATCTTTTCAAGAGGAGAAGCTTATCCACCCGTAGCTATTCGGAAGATATCCTTGGTCTTGTGAAAATTTATTAATTTTTATAAATTCTAAAAATATGTATAACGAAGTTTACTACTTTTTATTAACTGAAAAATAATTAAAGGAATCTTTAAATTTTCAAATACAGTTTTTAATAATATAACAGCTGTTTCGATTTTTTTTTTCATAAGCACTTTGCAGTGATAATAATATTAACCCACATCAAAAAAAAAATATAATAAGCTTTGCGTCAGTGCTTCGAAACTCAGAACAAATCCGATATCTTTTCATAAGCAAAGCTTATCTACTCACTGCTATTTATTTTTCTCCCCAGTAAAAATTTATAATTTTTACAAACTCTAAAAATTTGCTTAACAAAATTCACAACTGATTCAACTAATTCAAAGAATTATTTAATTAATCATATCATAGCATTTTCGAACTATTTTTAAAGAATAAGCACTTTGCTATAATAATAACATTAACCCTCATTAACTTTAAAAAAAAAAACACCTGCGATATTTGAAAAAAAAATAATAATAAACTTTGCGTCAGTGCATCGAAACTCAAAACAAATCCGATATCTTTCCATGAGCAGAGCTTATCCACCCATAGCTATTTAGAGGAGAGCCTTACAAGCTTTTTTTTTAATTCTTTGTTTTTGTTTTTCAGAGAAGAGCCCAGCGGATCCCAGATGCATTCAATCATTATTGCTTCCATTCCCGGGAAACTAACTGCACAACTCGTTCTCCTCGCGGATTCACTTCTCATCCACCCCCTCTTACGACTGGATGAAACAATGGACCGGAACACTCCACGATAAAAGGTGGACACTGCGCATCTCAGGCCGAAATTTCAACTGGACATCAGCGAGTGAACAGTCAAAAAACTGTCCGCAAGGTGAGTAATTCATCTTCGTCTCTAATGCGATTCTCGCACTTCGCCTCAAACTGATTTCAACAGCCTGGTGCAAATCGTTTTAAGGTCAGTTGAATATATTTCAGTCTTTTACGATTTTACTTTTTTGATGATAATTTTCTAAAAATATCATAATTAATTAATTTAATAATTAATTTTTTCAATCTCCATTTTGGAGTGTAGTTTTTAGTTTCTTAGTACTTGGAAACTTTTTTTGAAATGCAATCGGACAATTTAATACTATTTTAATAAATTAATTATACATCAATAAGAAACTTTTGATTATAATTATAATATTTATTAAGATTTTACGTTGCAAAAATTTCGATAAAATAATTTTTAAAAAAGTGCATTGAAAAATTTTTTGACTTAATTTTAATACTTTAAGTGTCTTCAATTAATAAATGCTAATTAAAACTTGTGGTTTAATCTAATCTTATAATTTAATATCAGTAAAAAAAATCCTCTGAGATGTGAGTGTTTGGATCTTTATCTCTTCTTTAATATGGCTGTTGTATATCCATTTAAAATTAATTTTTTCAACCTGGAGCAAACTGAATAGCATATTTAAATTCTTTATATTTTTAATTTTTTATCATGAATTTCCAAAAATTTAATGATTAATTAATTTAATTGATTATTTAGTTTTTGATTTCTGTTCAGAAATTTTTTACTCGCATTAGGAGTAAACTTTTAAATTACTGAGTTATTTAACATGTTTTTAAATTAAGAATTCTAATTTTAATGTGCATTTTTATGTCACATTTCTAATATTCTTTTCGATAGTATGTCGAAATATTTTTCCTCTTATTTTCAAATTAAAAAAATTAAATAAAAAATTTTTAAAGGATGAGATGGGAGATTTTTTTAGATCCAATTTTAATATTGTAAACTCAATTAATTAGATTGTTAATTAAAATTTGAATTTTAATATATTCTAGTAATTTAATACCAAATAAAAAATTAATCACGAGTATTGGTTGCGCCTTTTTATCGTCTTTAATACGAATCTTGCAGTTTTAGTAAAAATTGAGTGATTTAGTAAAACGCAAAATTCTTAATATATTTAAATCACTTATGTTTATTTATAATTTTTTTATTATTAAATTCCAAAATTTTAATAATTAATGAATTTATTAACTTACTTATTTAATTTTTTATTCGTGTGCTGAAAGTTCATCAGTACAGAAAATAGGATTCAAATGTTATTTGGAGATTTTATTCTTTTTATTCTAAAAAGTTTAATTAAAGTTTGAAATTCAATATAAAATGTTAAATCACTGTTCTAATATTCATCATAGCACTAAATAGGTAAGGATTTTTTCATGAAGGCATTTTTATTGAAATATAAGAAACACATTTTTGAAACGTCATACTTTTTAATTTCTTTAATTAAGAGATGTTAAATGAAATTTGAAATATAATATAATTTTAATTTTTTATATAATTTTTAGTCACATTTTTTATTATTGTTAAGTCCGTTGTAAAATCGGTATGCTTTTTTTTAATAAAGTAATTTATATTGATAAATAATTAAGAATTTTTAAATAATTTTAGCATTTAAAATTTAATAAATATTTTTAATTAAATTTTAAAGTTTTAAATCAATTTTTTATATCATACATTTGATATTTCATTCATATTCAAAGAAGTTTACTGATATATATATATATATATATATATATATATATATATATATATATAAGTGTACTAGAGTTGCGAAACTTTTCACTTCAGATAATTTTCTTTTTCTCTTCAATATTCTTTAATAGCCTAAGTTTTCAAAAAAACAATCTGAGTTCAATTATTTTCTTAAAGTTTACGGAATAATTAGTTTAATATAAATTTATGCTTATTTATTCCATTAATTGGAATTTTTTAAAGATTTATTTTTTGGTTTTTAAAGGTCTCAAAAATTTGTTCGTTTTAAAAAATTCAAAGTATTCTCTCAAGCTGTTTTAAATGATAATGAAATTAAAATATTAAGATTTTGAAAATTGATTAGATTTTCTCTTAACTGGCGATAATTAGAGAACAATATTATGTAATAAAAATAAAATATAATTTCTAAACTGACGATAAATTTTATAATAGATGTAAAATATAAATTTTTAACTGACAATAATTATATAATAAAAATAAAATAATAATTTGTTAACTGATGATAATTATTTAATAAAAATACAATATAATTTGTAAATTGACGATAATTGCATCATAAAAATAAATATATTATTTTAAAAACTATAAAACACATAATTTAAAAAAAAATTATCTCTCTTACATAATTTTATATTTGTATGAAGACAATTTCATATAACTAAACGAAACAAATCAAATTATTTTTTAATTTGTAAACAACGAATTCATTTAAAGTTTTCAAAAAAGTGCAGTTGCACCATGCATTCGATGATGTTAAATTTGCTGTAGCTTAAATGGCAAAAGGATTCACACGATCTAATTTCTCAGCACTTCAAAAGAAACAGGTTGTTTGTTTGTCTAAAATATATAATAAATAGAATTTATTTCGTTTCTTGAAAGAAATGAATGTATCTATTTCGGATCAAAGGAAAACTTACAAAATTCTTTCATGAAAATTTTTTTATGAATACATTTCTTATATTGAAAATAGATTTTACTATGTGAAAAGGAAAATATCTCAAGTATTTGCATTCATCATTTTAAATACCATGAAATAAATTACGGTTGAGCCTGCATTATTCGAATATTTTTAACTGAAATGTGTCTGTTATTTTTCTTAGAATATTGCCCCTAATTATGATTCTTGCAATTTCAAAACTAATAAAACAAAAAAAAATCTTTAAAAAATTTTTTTCAATTGATTTCTTGAATTAAATATGTTCATACAAGTAAATAATTTTTTAAAATTCTTTAATATCTTAAGTCACGAGATAAATTCACTGTATATTTATTCAAAAAATATTTAAAATTCTTTTATTAATTTTGTTTTAAAAAACTTTAAGCTACTTATTTCACAGCTTTATAAAAATTGTTGAATTTGAAGTAGTATTTTTTAATTGTAAATAATAATATTAAAATTATTATTTCTGAATTATTAAAAAGTTTTAGTACTGGCTGTAATAACTTTATTTATTAAAATTAATTATTATTTATTTATTATGTACTGTACATTTAAACTGCTGAATATTAAATATAAATTTTTAATGTCAATTTTAGTTTTGAAATTGTCATTTACCTTAGCTGTACTTATTTTTATATTCATTTATACTTAAAATGAATTTTTCGAGGAATCGAATTTTTATTATTAAAATCTTCAGATTAGCCGAAATGGCCAATAATAATAATTCAAATCGACTCAAATGCGAATCACTTTTCGATTTTAGTCATTATAAAGTCCTCAATAATATTCACGCTATCTCAAGCATTTTGGCATCGAAATAGTAAAACATCTGTCTATCTCTATAGATGTTAAAAGTGTCTGTATAACCAAAAACTTCTTATCTATGTAAATCTCTTTAACTAGTTGCTTGAAACTTACACACTTTAAAACCAGCGAGGGGGTCTCCCCGAAATGTTGTCGCATGCTTCTAAAAAAAAAGATATAGTCTTCTCTCTATCCCTCCGTGTATAAATTGTGCACCAGGGTAGAGAAGTTTCTGTCAACATTACGAGTGCTCAGAATTTTTTCTTTGCTGATTCCAACACAAGCGTTTTGTGGTTCATAGTATAGTAAAGAGAATCGAGAGTATATTAAAACCTTTTTTTTTCTACAGATTAAAATCAAAATTTGCCTCAGAATTACAATTTTTGTCAAAAGATTATGCACCAAATTTCATTTATCTTAGTCATTGCCTTTTTGAATTATGGTGCTTACATGAAGTCAAGGTCATTAAATTTGATCTAAAGACCATAAGCCAAATTTCATCCTTTCAGTTACAATACTGTTGATCTATCATATTTACAGGCAGGCAGATGTATATCAAAAAAAAAAAAAAAAATCCGTTTTAGGGAAGTTTGAAACATGGTGATTCGCCAAATTCGTCGGAGTTTTGACGATTTCAATATTTTCTCTTTGTACTTTCCGTATACGAGAAAATAAAAAAAAATGGAACACTTTTGGAGATACATTTTTTTTTTACATAAGAACAGAAATATATTGCTATATCATAAAGTGAAAGTTTCCTTTCATCAATTTAAATTACATCAATTTAATCAATTTGAAACTTCATTGTTTAGCTGCCCCAAAAGACACCATCAACATACGTATAGGCTTATAAAAAGAAATGTTATTGCATAAAATCTTTATTTAAACTACTTCTTTAACTTTAGATATCATCTTTCAGAATAATCTAATTTTTTATAAAGTGTAAAAAACAGCGGACATTATAAAAATTAGCACTCACGCTTCTGTCGTAAAATATGCTATATTAGTATTCATGTTACATAGATTTTAATTATCAACATTTTTGACAAACAATTTCCGAAATAACCATTGTTTACAAGTTATTTAAGAAAAAACCTCATTTCAATTCTCTTTTTCTTATGCCAGAATGGAAAAAATAGTCATGTGAAACCATAGATGAAAGCAATGAAACCATAGCCCTTCATTTTTCCGGTATAAATACCTCTAAATGCCCAAATTATTCTGATTTAGTTTCACCCCCCCTCCCTTCCCCCTATAAAATATGAGGAGCGGAGAGCAGTTTCGCAATTTTAATAACGCAAATGATTTTTTTATGAAAAGGAACCTTTATTTGTAATTTTTCTTAAGAAGAATGCAAAAATTCGGGTCGAATGAAAAACATCCATTTGGAGAGGAAATTCGAGAAAGATGTTTTGTTCCAATTATGTCTGCTTTTTTGGCGACAGTTTCGTATTCATAATTTGAATGTAGAAATATGATCTATTCTCTAAAGATAAAAAAAAATCTTATTTGAAATTTGCGATCGAAAATATTGAAGTAATTTTTTGAAAATAACAGATGTAAAAGCAATGATTTCGGGTAATTCGAACCTGGCCTAATCATAAATTCAATTTATAAAAAAAGTCTTATTAAAAAAAACTGATTCTAAAAATGAGAGAGATAAAAGAAAATGATTTATTTTTGCATAAAGAATGGCAGTAAAGATTTATTTTTAAATAGCATTAGATGTCATCGTTTTTATTAATAAAAATAGAGAATTAATGATGTTGCATTTTTCACAATTAAGAATAATTCTGAAATAATAATTATTGGCAAAATGGTTTTTTTGACAAAGCTGCCGAAATTACTGTTTTCGAACGTGAAACAAATATACCTCGAACGACCTGTTTGGTCAAAACAAATGAACAGAAGCGTGTTGCGTATAAAATATTAACATGCCAATTCTTGTCGTTTACTTGCAGTTGTATTCTATTTGCAGCTGAGAAGCGAATGCATATATATATAAATTATTCACACCACAAATTTTAGTTCCACATATAATTATATATGTATTTTTTAATTCCCTTTTCAGTAGTTAGATTTTTAATAGTTACAAGAAGGAAATGAGAATATATTCCCATTTCCTATCGATTTTCTAATGCTCTTCCATATATGATGCATTCGAAATTTAGTATCAGTATGGAGAGGGAGAGCGAAGTACCCATTTTGGATCTCCTTTTTTTTACCGTTTGGAATCAAATACATACATAAATTTGTTAGAAATATACAACATTCATAATAACACCAGATACCAAATCTCCTTTCTCCTGCCTTGGCGCATGTGAATAAGTAACACATTCACATGTACATGAACAGACAGATTTATGTATGCATGGTCAATCTTTTCTAGAGCTCTTCTATAAATAATGCATTCAACATTTAGTATCAATGTGGAGAGGGAAAACTGAGTACACATTTTCGATTTTTTTTACCGTTTGAAATCAAAATTTGTTATACAACCACAATAATAAAATCAATATCTTAAATCAAATTTCATCGTCCTATCTTGGCTCCTGTACTAGTACGTTCGCATAAATATGAATAGACAGATTTATACATGGGAATCCTTTGGAAGATTTGATCTAAAATCTGATACAAATCTTCAGTTAACTGTATGCTAAAATTTTATCATACATTTCTTTCTTTTCTTTCTTTTTTTTTTCTTTTTTTCTCGCATTGTTTTTGCATTCTTGTTTTTCCTATACAATAACGGGCAAACCAACAGGCAGTCATCCCTTTTAGTGATTTGGAATTAAAAAAATCCATCAAAGTTAGTTTAATGACCGCATACCAAAGCTAGCTATTAGATCTTTGTGCTTTTAAATTTTTGTGTCTATGTATCTGGGAAAAAACACACCGACAGTCAAACAACTTTTCACGGATTTAATCCACGGTTCAATAGAAGTCTGCAATTTATCTTTAAAGATTACAAACCAAATTTCAAACTTCTAGCCCTCTAAGGTTTTGAATTATCATCTTTAAGGGCAAACATAAAGATATAATTCCAAAAATGCATTTTTAGAATTTGTGGAGGTCTGAAACGAGGAGATTTGTCAAAATATCGAAGTATGATTTTTCGACAATTTCAATATTTTCTCTTTTTATATTCCATTATGTGAAAGTTTTAAAAATTATCGGCTTTTTTCTTCATAACTGAAATTCATGTATATGAATTATATTCGTGAATATAACTGAAGTTCATGGTAAATACAACATTTTGAGATCAACCAAATAATTTGTTTCTGACATTACTTCAAAAAATAATGTTGAATTTTTATTCTCAATGACTTTTATGCAAGATTCAAACCAATGCGACCAACTTTTGCGGTTTCTGTCATGTATTGAAGGCAAAGCTTAAGTTGTATAAGATTTTTACAAACTTTTACATTTGCATAAAAAGATAAATTGAACGATATCATTAAGGAAAAATTACTATTTTGTGGTTGAATTTTATTTTTGTGGCTTTTATCCGGAAACTTTTCCAAGTTTCTTTTAACATGTTTGGTTGAAAAGTTTGTAAAAAATAACGAGCCGCGTTATATGTACATATAGGCTATCCATAATAAGCTGCTAATATTTTCACAAGGAATGACAATACGCTCTGACCCTAACACTTTTCAAAGTGGTTGATGAAAAATTCAAAATTATATTTAGGGAAAAAGGAATTTTTCCATGTTTGAAAGACGTCCGTTGTTTGAGAAATCTCTCTAAATCTTGGTACAAGACAGAAATAAGAAATATTAGCCATTTATACTAATTAAGGGCTTATAACAGTTGGAAAGACTTTGAAATCATTTTTCAAAATTCTTAAAAGATATTTCTTTGTAATTTTTACCTCTCTAGCAGAGAGCGGGCAGCTCAGATTCGAAAATTAGAAGCTTTTGATATGATGATTACCACTCGGCACCCTTGTAAGCATTGTAACTTTCTAGATTTCAGTTAACCTCATCCCCCCACTCCGATGATAGGAAGTACCTCTTACAAGAGGAATTGTATCGTAACGCGGGATGACTATTTGGGGAACAAAAAACTATAGCTGCCGCTTTATGTTGTCCTGGCATGCCATCATTCAATGGAATTCGCATACCTTCGAGAAACGAGGTGTAATTCCAATGAGCTTATTGTAATTACTATTACTTTTATTTCTTTTAAATTAAAATTGCCTTTTAGTTGCTTATAAACTAAGCTTTATTTAATAAGACTTTAATAAAAAAATTTGAAATAAATCTTTATGTCAAATTTCCGATAATTTTTAGTTTAAAAATTATCGTTTTCCCTTTCTGTACACATTTTTAGAATTCTTTTTCTGATTTCAAATTTATAGATAAATCGAGTTTTTATTGCTGTTCCATAGTGTACGAATCATCCGTGTTCTGCTACCTAACAAATTCCTCTTTTCGTCATATTTTTCTACAAATTTCCCTACGTTTCTAAGCGAATATTTAAGATATAGTTTATATCAGCGTCTCCCATCTTTTGACAGTGTCTAAGTGTTTTCTGTCTGTACCACTTGATTTTGTAAATGTTTTTTCAGTGCAGCTGGTTTTTCATAGGTTATGATCCCTAGTTTACAAAGATAATATTTTTTCACAAATATTGATGGATAACTTAAAGTACGTCAGGAAATCACATGCTTCTACCACTTAAAAGAAGCAGTGATTTTTTGTATCTACTCCGTTTTCAACTTGACTGTTGTGGTTCGATCGAAAGATTCACGAATGGTATCGGATCGATATTTTTAACCATTTGCTGTTTTCGGAGACCAACTGGTTGATCAAGGGTAGTGTTTAATTTCAAATGAGTTTTTTATTCATAATAACATTATTGTCAAGTTATTTTAAAAGTCCCACATTATTTCTATGCAATGGATCTTTCTATTAGAGACCAATCTCATAACACAATAACGCTATTAAAAGAGTAAAGAACGTTTTACCTATCTTTTACTTTTCATTTTTTGTTCCTCTTGCAAACTGCACATATATTAAATTGAATCGTTTTTCCTTAGATTTCAACAATAGAAGAAAATCGCACGATTAAATATTAGGGGAAACAATGAAAGGAGATTAAATTTCAAGGCAGTAGTGGTATCCATTGTTAAAAATTATGCAAAAAAAATGTAAGGTTATAAAAATTCCAAAAATATTTAAGAACAAATAATTTTGTTCATTTTGTTGCATAGACAATGTTTCTTTAATTTTAAAACGGTGAAAAAGTGAATACCATGTCATAACACTTTCGTCATGGAAAAACGGTAAAATTTCACTACATTTATAATTAATTAAAATCGTTCTTTTTTTTCTTGCATTTCAAAGTAAATGAAATTCGCTAGTGACTCTAAGTTTGATGAACTGAGCGCCAATACAAATACACATTCCCTTTTATTATTAGCAGAGCTTTATTGTCGGCGTCCTAGTCTAGAGTAGTGCGTCTTCACCGTGATCTGGGCTTCCTGGTTTCGAGTCCTGGTTCGGGCATTGTTGTTTTTTTCCCCTGTTCTATTTGTGAGGTGCGTGAAAAGAGTCCCATAAAAAGTGGTTGTGCAAGCGAGTGTGCGAGTCCCATCCTCATGAGCTAGATGTCAGACTTCTGCCCTCGGGTGCACAGGGGATCTTACCTTCAGAAGCTACTGCACAAACTCGACTTGAATCGCTAACCTTAATTCAGTGGGCTAATCAAGTGCCATAAGTAACAACTACAACATTAACTGAGATTTACTGATCTTAACAAATACTTATTGTTTAGTTTTATTAATATACTGTATCAAAGCAACTCTAGAGCTGTTTTGGAACGGGAATCACAGTTAGATGACAAAGACAACATCTAATCTGATTACGCTCTTTCCAAACTTTCATATTGCCTTGTTGGTTGGTTAAATAACCAACCAACGGCCCTTACTGATTTCGAGTGCAGTAAACTCGCTCACGCGCCGGTCCTTCGGAAGAAAATATTCTTCCTACCAGGTCATCTCAGTCTCGGTAAATACGGATTGGCAGCTTTCAAAATATTTCAAGAAATCAGAGGGTTTTTCTGCTTCAGATGCCCAATGATTTTCAGATTTTGTTCTGTTTCCATCTAATTGAACCGAAAGATCAATTACAATTATCGAATTCATCTTGTTAAAAAAATGGGGCATATTTTGTTGGTATATCAGATAACAAATTCTCATTCAGTAAATTAGACAGCATTTTTTATATTAGTGAGACAAAGCAACTAATACATTCTTCTGTATTAATCATCCGCTAAATAAATGAACTTACAGTAGGTGGCTTGAAAAGGAAATTTATCTCGCTCTCAGACGTTAACAAAAATTATGATCCTTTTGTACTGCATGAAAAATAACTAATGAAATTCTAATACCTTTCAGAAAATCAGATCAGTGAAAACGCTATAGGTTAAAATGACAGTGGCAAAGCCTTATCTTTTTAATTAGCTCACAGTTTATTATTGTCATTTACTAGCTCATCCGTACTAAATCATTCAAAATAATTAATAGAATAAAATTTTAAATAGTCCGAAGCTCTTTATTTTTTTATATACGAGATTTATTAGGAAAAAGTATAGCAATCGCCAAAAAAATTCGACTTCGAAATTTTGACGAATTTTCGCATTTTAGGACTGCCTAAGATTAAATAAATAAATAAAACATGTTTTTGGAATTGTGACTGCATGTCGCTTTGAGTTAGGTGAATGAAATTTGATATGTATATTTAAACTAAATTTATGAAATTCTATGAAATTCACAAAATGTTTGTATGCCAGACAATCCAATGCAAGTGATAGAAGAGCTAGATGAATTAAATTTGGTTTGCAGTTGCAACATTTAATGAATAAATCTGTCTCAAAGTTAAAACTAAAACCCTCAATGGGTTGACTGTTTGTCTGTACAATCATATTCATGTAACTCGATAACTTAAAAACCCAGCGATTTTGATTGTTGTGCTCTTGATGCTGAAATAACAATTATGTGACTAAATTTGATTTCAACAGATCGAAAGAAAATTTGTTGAAAATACATACGTGGCTTTCTTCACAATGCCTCGAAACACATAATGCTCATGTGTGAGAATATGAAAATCAAAATCTGGGTACTCCTGCCTTTCATGGCCTTGTTCTTGATCCAAAAGTTTTTATGCGCTTAGAAATCGAGGGATAACATATTTGTTAGGGAGTATGTTAGAAAGTTTCAGAGAAACCACTTCTATTGGTTTGATTCCAACTCGTCTTCAATTAGAATTTTGTTTCGGTTTCTTGAATTTCCGATTAAAATAATGATAAAATATTGTTTATAATTCAAATTTATTTAGATTGGTTCAAGTAAGGTATCCAGATACTGTTAAATAAGTTGTTTTTATGTTTCAGTTAACCATATCTTGAGTCTTCCACTATCATTAGTGAAAAATTTTCCAGATCTTTATTTACTCGAGAACTTTTTTACTGCGAAATGTGATGTATGATTTCTCGTAATAAAAGAATTTCTGACTTTCTTGAAAAACCATTTGAATATTTTAGTTTTAAATTGTACTTATTATTTTGAAATTTTACTATATAATCGTTACATTCTGTTGTTAAATTAACTTAGTTATTAAAATTATGAAAACGTTTTTAACAATGATTATTATTAATTTATTCATTAAAATTTCCTTTTATTTATTAATATGTATTATTTATTAAATTTATTGATAGTGAAAATATTCTTAGTTTATTTCTAAATTCATGATAGTTGTCTACTCACTTTTTATCCATATTTTATTAACTGTAACTTTTTGGAAATGTAACATTTTCAGTGTGGTACGATCAACTTCAAATTAATCAAGCTCTACTTTAGCTAGTCCATTTGTAAATTTTTAAGTGACGATTCTAAAATGTTTCTCAAGAGTTTTTAAGATAAGTTCTTGAATATTTTTAAAGTGGAAGCCACCCTTATATTGATTCAAAATGATTCTTTACATTCGAAATTACAAATTCTTCCTAAATAGTTCTATTTGGCCTTTATATGAAATTTTACCAAAAGATGATACATATATATGTGTATTAGGTTTCCAGCATCAAGATGCATCTCCTAAAAAGAAATCTTTAAATTAAAATAATTTATTCTTAAAAACCTGTTAGGAAAAGATAAACATACATTTCATGTCGCGAAAATGTTTTTTCACAACGAGAAAACATTGCAGTTTTTTTCTTTTTTTATTCGTATATTAACATACAAAACGAAAATATCGAAATTGTCGAAAAAAGTCGACCACGTGTTTTTTACAAATCTTGTCGTTTTTAAATCTTGAATTTAGAAAAAACACTTTATTTTTCCCCTTGAAATTATGTCTTTCTGTCCCTGATCACAATTTCAAAAATGCATAGAGTTAAAAAGATATAATTTGGCAGGAGATTCTAACATTAAATTTTAGATGTTATCAATTTTATTTTTATCAAATTTTAGATTATAAGGAGAATCATATTGATGGAGTGCATGAAAACTCAAAAACTCAAAAATACAAACCGCTAGATGAATGAAATGTAGTATCTAGTCTTGCTATCATAAATTCTCAAGTGCTTTATATTTTAAGCTAAATCTGTTAAATGGATGACTATCTGTAAGTCTGTGTAATAATTTGAATGCTAATGCGATGGTTCAAAAACGCAACGATTTGGATAAATTAAATTTAGTGATCAAGTTTGTGATCAGAATCGTCGATCTTTGCTAAATTTAATATCTAATGAGTCAAAAGAAGGTCATCAAAAACTCCTCTTTGGTTTTCTCCTCTAAGGAAACACAGAAAGCGGTAATTTATCATTTATCGTGGAAGTCGAGGGGTAAAAAGACCTCCCGCTGGCGGGATTTCAATTTGCTTTGAAGGCTTTCTATCTACGTCCCCACCCCCAAGTGATACCCTGGGGAAGTTGTTCCCTTTTCTGGTGCATCATATGATCAAAACGCATTCGAAAATAATGAGAATTGCCTTAGGACTTTAAAGTTGCCTTAGTTAAAGTTACTTTGTATTAGAAAAATACAAAGTAAAAATTGAAGAATTTTAATAAACACAAAATTTTTTAAAATAAAAAATACAGCTTATTTTTATCAACATTAATAGATCGTATTGAGTTTTCCTTGAAAATAAATTTTGGATTATCGCTTTAAATTATAGGAGTTTAAAACTATAACCTTTTGTTTACAGCATAGTAAATGAAAGATGCTTTTTTTCTACAGAAAAATACAGGATTATTTAAAATGCACAACGTTCAAAACTTCATTTGAATGTGGTTGAAAACTAACTGAATGATAAGAATGATTTTGAAAGTTGAAAGTAGAATATTTTTAATTGAAATGCTACTTTCGAAATTTCTATAAAATTTAAGTATTTTTTACTGAATTAGAAGCATTAGAAATTCACCATGTAAAGATCCTTATTCTTTTGAAAAGATTATTGAATGAGTTTCTTGCATCAATTTTACAGAATCAGTTAAACAATTTCTATCTGCTGAAAATGGCAAAAATATACTTATTTCAAAGAATTCAAACTTTGCAGAGTTGAAATAAGCTTGTTCGAATCACTGTAGATATTCTAATTATTTTATCCCTATTTTGATGATACATTTATAAATGAATCTTATTTCAATGTATTCAGCAAACAGAAGAATAAAAAGTTTTTCAAGAGCATCGCATTGGATAATATTTCCTATAGAGTATGATAAATTTTACACTTCTATCTCTAATATAGAACAATTAAAAATGATTACAGAGTAACATGCAGTTTTCTTTTATTTGTATCTTAATTTTTTACCCTTTAACTGTTTTATTTTCCTTGCTATCTAATAAGAAGACACCTTCTATTTTGGGAATATTTTATTATTTTGATTCAAATAGAATTCCATTGTATACTTATCTAAATATTCGAAATAATTTTAATACTGAAGTATAATCGTTATAAATGGTTTATTTATTTATTTTTTTGCTTTTAACGGTCAAAATTCTATAAATCGATGCACGTATGGCATTAGGGCAAAACATTTAAGAGGTTTAACAGATATTTTTTAAAAAAGCATTTTTTTCGAGAAAGTAAAAATGAATTATTCTGCTAATGCTCCAAAAAAACTACTATCATACTGAAAATATAAAATTATTATAACTACAAGAGATTAAATTGAAAGTGAGAAAAGAAAATATTAAATTTCCGCTTGACAACTTTTGTTGATAAAATTGATTACCACTTTTGTAAAGAAAATGATATTACACAGTAATCTGAAATATTCAGCATAACGTGAAATTTCGAATGAAATGCGGATAAATTCCTTTTACAAAAATTTTTTGCATCTCCAGTATCAAAAGAAAAAGATATTACATCAGATTTTGTGAGGACTGAAATCCATATAAGTAAATTTTAATTAAATTTAAATGATACATTTAGTGAAAGTAATTTAAAATTCAATTTCAAGATTTATCTGCAAGACGTGCATTTTATCAACATATTAAAAATGTAAATTAAAACCTTAAATTATATTAGAAACTAGATAATTAGAGCTTAAACAGGTTTTATGTTAAAAATGATTTTTTTCCTTCTTCTCCAGATATTATCAACATTCTATTCGGAAGAATTTTATAATTACATGAAAAAAATATTGAATTGCTTTTAAAAGTGATAATAAAATCCCGATAATAGCATGCTCAAAATTAATTTGCATTGTACAAATGACTGAAAATATAATAAACTGGAATTTTTACTGCACTTAAAAAAGCTTTATTTGCATAAATAATTGTTTTATTATTTCATTTTATAATCAGTTAAATGATATTGCAAAATTTCTTTTTAAAATGCGATTTTGAAACTTCGCTTTTTTGTAATTTCGGTTATCCCTATCAATACAAATTAATACATATTAAAAAAATACTACAAATCGAATGTTTTCAATGTCGTTGGCTTCAAAAAATCTCACAATCTCATCTACTACTTAAAGATTTTTTTTTTTTGTCTGGCTTAGAATTTATTCGTTGCAAATGAATATATGCTTCGATGCCTTTTTTTTATCGTTAGAATATGTTACTCGTTTGAATCTGTAATGTCCCAAATTTGTAACTATCTTTGAAATAATCTGTGACTTTCCTCAAACTTAGAATTATTATTTGTTTTTCAGGATGATCTAGTCGGCTTTTCTCAAAGCGTTTTAATTGTACATCTCTGTAAGCTCTTCTATTGTCATCTATTTTCCAAGTGAATTCAGAAGTTCATTGAAATTAACTTCCAAACTTCATTGCTTGGCAAGATTGACCAACAGCTGGGCCTGTGTCGACTTTTCAAGAAGCGTCTGCTTCTTTCGAGTTTACTGTGGAGGTCCAACTTCTTTGTAAACCCAGTGATTCTCAACACATTGACTGTTAGAACTGTTTCCTGATCAGACTCAGCTATTGTTTCTTAATCGACACAGGTATAGATTCCAGATTTTCTACTTATTTATGATTTCTTACTTATATTGTATTCAAAAATGGGAAATATTTGAAACAGGAGGTGTAAATGAGAAACAGAGTTCGTACGAATTGGGATAATTTGTGTAGTTCAGAAATAACAACAAACAAAAAAAAACTGAGGTTAGTGTAAAGTTGACCTGGCTCGTCTTTAATAAAATTTCAAACAACAAAATAATAATTTGTTACATTTTGATATTTACTACATTGTATACATCGGTCCAATAAGAAATTAATATACCATTATACTTTTACTTAGGGTTTTTTTTTTGCCAGTTTCTACGATGAATTTTATGGAACTAAATAGAAAAACTCAATAAGTTAACTGTATTTTCGGTGCAGCATATCCTAGAAACGAATCTTGCATCAGAAAATTACCACATCCAATCCAATACAATAAGGATTTAATATGCGACAATGAGAAATAATTAAATTATTTTTACAGGTAATCTTAATAAACCAAATAACAAAAATAAATTCAGTAAATACAATTTATAACGAGAATTTCTTAAATAATATAGATTGCTGGATTTCTACTTCTTTTCCTGTAATATTTTATTAGAAATTTGCTAATAACATCTTCATGGTTAAGTTTTGTAGCTAATTCGTATTGATAAATAAAGACGATAAAATAACAGATTGAAAATCGAAAATTATCTCAGATAAAAATCACTAGTAAATCGTTCTTGCCTAATGCAAAGCCACAAATTTCTCTTTATATTTTTTAATCTTCAATAATCAATATTTCGGAAAATGCGATGACGATTGATAAAGTCAATATAATTTTCAGGAAAGAAAACAAAATAGATAGTAAATTGGGAATAGATTTGAACAAATTCCATCAGATTTGCTTACATGACAATTCTTCAGGGATGACTGTTTCCGAACCTGCAACTCTTCGTCCCAGCAGCCAAGACCTTTCAAACAGGTCACGCTGAATCAAAAAGCTTCGATGTTAAACTTTCAAATAATAAGAATTTTTTGAATAAGTTTTCGGATATTTCTGAAATATTGCCACTCTTCATTAAGTTAAAGTGATTATGTATATTCGAAAGAGCAAATTCGACCATAACAACTCTTAAAGTGGTTTTTTTTCCCAATTCCTACTATTAGTTCATAATTTCCCTATACATATTTAGATATATATCTTGCTCAAATTTTTAATCCATAATAAAATATTTTTTATTCATCCACTCTAGTTCAAATACAATTTTTTAAACTTGTAGTGGATGACACCTGATGTTAATACAGTTTTTTCAAATATTTATTAATTATGTTTAGTTAATTTTCAATACTTTAAATAGAGTTTTAACAGTTTGTAATGAAAATTAAATCTACAGGTAGTAGCTCAATCGGTAAAATGAAAGGATTTCAGTAGTTTTCACGTGGAAGTGAAGAATACGATTGGAAATTATAGACCACCATCAGCTTCCTAAATTAAAAACGAAAAAAGGCGAATAAATAGTAGCAAACAAAAATAATAATCCCACACCTTATATAGAAAGGAAAATGAAAATTTTCAAGGAAATTCGCTTTCTATTTTGTGACTTAATATTGTGATTTTATTATATATGTTTACATATTTGTATTAATTGTAGTTATTTAATAAAAAGTAACTAAAATAATCTTTTTCTTTGTTGACCTAAATAGGAATTGAATTAATTTTTTTATATTACTTGTTTTATAAAGTTAAGAAATCACATACATATTTTTAAGTTCCGAAAAAGTGTCTGAAAATATATATAGATATTTCGAATTAGTAAAGTGCTCGTTTTAGCTCTCAACCGGGGAACATAGCAGTTATTTTCTTACTTTCGCATATATGTAGAGAAAGTATTATAATTACAAAATCTGGCTTCGAGATTTTGATGAATCTCCACGATTTAGTCCTCCTTAAGTCTGTAAAGCACATTTTTGCAATTAAGTCTGCCTGTAAATAACTCAAACATGAACATGCATTGAGCTAGAAAATGAAAAAAAGATAAACTGTCCTAAATCTGGATTTGTAGATTTTTATCAACTTTTTGAGGATATAATATAAAGGAAAACTTGTTTGTCTTTCTTTCTATATCTACCATATTCAATTTCAAAGTGTTATATGTATGGAATTTGGTACATAATTTCCCAATCAGAAATGTACACGAATGTTAAATTCGGTGCCATGTTCGTAAAAAAACGACTATCTGTCGAATTATATATTTGTGTGTAAGTGAAAGCGATAACTTAAACAAACAAAAAACGACTGGGATCGACTAAATTTGGTATATAGCTCTGTGACCAAAATTGTAGACCTATATTAAACTTAACATCCAAAGAGTCGAAAAAAAATTATCCAAAATTTCTTATTCGGTTTTCTTCAAAATACTCTGAAACACAGAACTCGCTTATTTTATCACTTGACTCGGGAATCGAGGAAGGGGAGAGGAGGAGAGGGGGAACACTCCCGCTTGCCAGTTTCAGTTTTGTTTTCAGTACTTTTTATCTCCCTCCCCCTCTAGCGATGGTGGTGGGGGGAAAGATGGGGGTGTATTGTCTAAGTATATGAGAAAAGGGAAAAAAAACCTCCCCCTGGTTTATCCAAGTATCTGAATCAGCAGTATTAGCTCAGAGGGGGCTCTTAAACAGTGAGGTTTCGGGGGCTCCCTTTCGCATTAAATCTTCCAAAACTAGATACTTTTTATTGATTTTAATTTATTATCTATGTAAGCAGTTTTTTCAATAGGAAATATTATGATAAATAGAAATAACCAAACATTTCAGGGTATATCACCTTTCAAAATGTTGTTTCATTATGCCGTATAAAAATATTTAATTTTAAAAGTAATTTCAAAATTATTGAAATAAAAATAAAACACTTTTGGTCTTATTCTAAATATTAAAATATTAAAATTTACCAGGATTGTCACTTGTAAGTTATTCCACCAAATAATGATTAAAAAAAGAGGAGAAAAAAAAGAACTACGCCGCTTTATAAGAGAATTAAAAAATGTAACAAAATCTGAGAATAATATTTATGAGAATTTTTAAAAATGTAACAAAATCTAAGAATAATATTTTTAAGAGAATTAAAAAAATTAGCAAGATCTGAGAATAATATTTATACTAGAATTTGAAAATAAAACAAAATCTGAGAATAACCTTTATAAGAGAATTTTAAATTCCAACAAAATTCGAGAATAAACTTTATGAAAGAATTTGAAAATATAACAAACTCCGAGAATAATCTATATAAGAGAATTAAAAAATATAACAAAAACTGAGAATAATCTTTGTAAGGAAATCTGAAAATATAAAAAATGTGAGAATAATCTTTATAAGAGGATTTGAAAACAAAACAAAATCTAAGAATAATATTTATAAGAGAATTTGAAAATATAACAAAATCCGAGAATAATATTCTTCAATTCAAAAAAGGATTATATGGTGAATGTTTTTGATTGCATAGAATTCGTCAATAAAATGATTGCGAAAATTTCGATTATTCTCAAAATACAGAAAAATAAATCTCGAGAACTTTGTTAATCCTAAAGTTGTGGGGTTCTTATGCAGTTGCCAACTTTACCTATTTGGTAATCAGGCCTTGTTCTGAATCCTTTAATTCTGAGTTCGATTCCTTTATTCCTCTTCCAATAATGATGATGAATAAGGTAATCGTCGTCATTAGAAGATGAAATTCTTCATTCTTTCTTTTTTATGATGAAAACTAAATGGTAAATGTTTATCTAATATTCCCCCTAAGAATACAGATTTTAATATAAATGCAAATAATACCCCCTTACCCCCAATTAAGTATAAAGTGGGACCAGAGTAAAATGAATAAATCAGAGTCTACTTAACTTTAAAATATTTGAGAATTTTAATTTATTAGAACAAAGAACTATTAAGCTGTTATTTAAAAGAAAATCATCCGGTCAAGAATTCATTGTTCATGTATGCATATCAGCAACGTACTCATGTAAAGGCCTTTAGGCAATGCGCATTTGGGGGGGGGGCTCTCCACACCCTAATTTTATCTTTATCAAAGTAGTTTTTAAGTAACAAATATAAAAATTCAAATAACAAACTATTTTATCGTGAATCACTCTCAAGGGATTTGATTCCGGTATCTATCTTACAAAAAATAATAATTCAAAATTAAAATTTAAAAGCAATTAAAAGCAAACAAAAAATAACAAAATCCTACGCACATTAAAAAATGTCCATACTACAAAAGAATTCGATAACATAAAGAAATAAGCTAAAATTTATTCTGAAATTTAACTGGTTCTTGATTTTTATTTGGATACATTCGATTACGCAGCCTTAGTAAAGAAGAAAGAAACTAAATAACCCTAAAAATACCAAAAATAATATCAGGAATCCTTGAGGGTTGCAGAACCTCTAGACAGTTGCCAACATTGCACATTTGATACCGTGGCCCTGCACATCAGTACAAAAAAAAATGCATATTTAAGAAAAAGTGTTTCAGAATAAGTTATTTTAACACGTGTAGTTAACATAAAATCTCACAAGCTCATATATATATAACTAATGACTATAACTAATTTTCAAATGAACTGAGGCTTTCTGACAAGCTTAGAATTATTATTTGTTTTCCAGGAAGATCTGGTTCAGAGACGACTTCTCTAGAAGCGGTACATCTGTGTAAACTCATCGAATCATCAGCTATGCTCCATGTGAGTCCATAATTCATTGACGTCTCTTTCCAAATCATATCTCTTGGTAAAATTCACCAGCAGCTGCATATTAGTCGCTTTGCACAAAGAATCTTTTTCTTTCCTGCTTGTTAAGAAGCTTGAGCATATCTATAAATTCGGGACTGCAACTCATTTCTACTTGATGTAGACCATAGACTATAAACTCTTTTACACGTAAGTCCAGCAACTCATAGACTATTGACTCTTACTTATGTGAATCCAGAAGGTCCATAGACTGCCAACTCTTTTTCAAGTGAGTTCAGCAACTTATTAACATCAACTTTTAAATCTTGTTGCTTAACAAATTTGATCGACAGCTTGTACTGAGTCAGTTTTTCCCAAAACATTTTTCTTGAGTATATTGAGAAAGTCACGGATCGACTCATCGACTGCCTGCAACCTTTTATACCTGAGTTCTGTTATTCTTTTACAAGTGAGTTCAGACTAGATTATACGTGAGTTCAGAGTTCATTGACTCAAAACTTTTTCTTATGTGAGTCCAGCAGCTCATTGACTGTAATCTCGTTCCTACGTGAGTCCAGCAACTCATTGACTGTTATCTAGTTTATAAGTGAGTCCATCATCTTCATCGATTGTGAGACTTGCTACCTCATCAAACGCAGGTACTGTTTCTGTTTTTTATACTCTTTTTATTAGCGAATTTTTCGTTTGTACTGCTTTCCATATAGGAATTATTTGTAGTGGGGAAAAAAATGAGAGTTTTCCCCTGCGTTTGTGTAAGTCGGGGTATTTGAGTATTTCAGGTCAGGTTAGAGCAAAGATGAGAAGCTATCTTGTGGGACTTTGAATCAAATTTCATTCAACAAAATACTGATTTATTAAATTTTGATGCTTATTACATGGCACAGATTAGTCTAGTAAGTATTTAAGGAATACAGGAAAGTGATATATAATTCAATTATTTATATAAAGTCAACATTTTAATACATGACTAATCGCTAAAAATATCAAATAATAAATAAACGCATGATAAATTTACAAAGCAAAATTTTTATGTGAATTTCAAAAGTAAGCTTACTTAACATATATTTTCTTTCGTTTTCTTGTATGTTTTATTTAAAATTTGTTGATTATATTTACTTGATTTGGCTTCATGGCTAATTCGGATTTGATGGATAAAAATTAATAAGGAAGTGGACCATTAATTATTAAAGTTGATCTCGAATTTTGAAAAACATCTTTTCATTTTGAGGAAGACTTTTCTGTTGATGAAACAATACTTCGTAAAATCAATGTTATTTTCAAAACAATATTAGATGAAACTCAAAAAACTGTTTTATATAAATATTGCAATGTTTGCAATGTGATCTTTGAATTGATTTTATGAAGTCTTGAAAAGTAGCATTTGCTTGTCAACAGTTGAAAGATTTGTTGAAATCCGTTTGTAAATTGCTGTATGAGATCTCATGTTTGCAAAAAAATTTCGAACTAAAATAATAATAATAATGGTATTTTTAGTTAAGACAAGAACTGAGCAGTTGAGGCTAGCTTACTGTAAGAAAAATGAGACAATCAACGACTAACCTTATTTTCGATTAGTGAATGTAATATACTCACAAATCTTGAGGTAATATTCTAATGGATGTATATTCCAAATTTTTAATGATATCGGGACACATCTCCTTCGAAAGGGACTGTACTATGGCCACTGAAAAACGTAAGGGCTCAACCGTAATTTCAGCCTTATTGCTGTCATAATGATTGCCATTCAATTATCCCGTCTGCTTAAGCAGGGCGGGAGTAGCTCATTTTAAGTATTCATAAGAACTTAGAAACACTTATAGGACCAATCATTGGTATGCCAGTAGGTAATATAAAGGACAGTATTCTTCTGATAATATACGTTATTTTATAGCATTGTGTAATATCGAGGAATATTGTGGGATAGCCTATAATATATTCTTTTACCTCCCACAATATATTTTTCGTATAAAGTTTTACATTCTATTAAATCTCCATCAGTAGCTGTAATAATTTTTTGTCCAGCATTGTAAGATCAAGGAGACAATTAAAACTGAGGTTACACAGTCGAAAAAATCTGTTCCTGATAGTCTAGTCCTGATTGTCTGTTCAGGACAGATGTTCAAATAAGTAAATAAATAAGTGGAAAAAAATACAAGATTTAATTTAAAAAATTAAGAAGAAGCTTATTTTTAAAAAATGCTGAGTATTAAAACAAAGTAAAATGCTCATACTTATATTTTCTTTTTCAAAAAGATTATCTTTTCAATTTTTTTTTTTTTTTTACTTTTTCGCACAAATAAAAGAATCGTCAAGATAAATAAATAACGAATTCGAGGTTTTTAGAAGTCTTCAGGTTTGAGTCTCTCTCAGTTCGAAGAACACATTTTTAGCATTATATTTATCTGTGAACACGATAACTTAAACACGCTTTGGACTATACCGATGGAATTTAGCACATAGTCTTTACACTAACTTTGTAAATTTCTATCAAAGTTTGAACAGTCATCCAGTCAGTCTGTTTATCACTAAGTGGAAAGTCAAAAGTCATTCAGGGGGAGTCTGTCTGTTCGTCTAAATCAACGCAATAACTATAAAGTGAAAAGAAGTAGATATACAACATTTAATTCACAAGTTTAACACCGAAAGTGTAGATACCTATAAAATTTACAGCCAAATTCATCAAGTGGTTGACTATTTGTCTACTTGTAATTTAATAAGCATGCAAACGCAATAACTAAAAAATACACTGACTTAAATATATGAAATATAATATGCAATTTTGACAGTACATTCATAGTCCTGTACCAAATTTCGGTTTCAATCGATTGGTAAAAGCGTTCTAAAATACAAATTAAACTTCCGAATAATTTTAACTGCATGGCAGGAATTGATCCTTAAAAATTCGCCAAAGATCACAAAATAGATTCACTAAAAGCACTAAATTCGAGCCAAAGATCAATATTTCGTAACTATGGTTCGCCTCTGCTAAGAAAGGCATTCTGGGCATTACTCGGGCTTCACAATTTTATGCGGAGGTGGATGAGATGACACCCTTATTGGAGAATATTCGAGGTTTGGGGAAGACCTCTCCCGCTGATTTCTATTTAAAGACGTTTAGGATCTAGATAGTGCCAGAAAAGAATTATTTGTATCTAACTTCTTCATTCTAACTCATAAATTAATAATTCAGTTAAGATAATATTTAAATTAATGTAATTTTTTAAAAACATTCCGAAGAATTCTCCTTTCCAACCTTTATTATGTTAAACATCGCGTACGATCGCTTTATATGTATTTATAAATGAAAAATATGAAAAAATTAGAGGATTTTTTATCACTTGATGAATAATAAATTCCTTTATTACTTCAGAAATTTTTATTTACCTATTTTTACTTTCTCATATAAGAAGAGAAAGTATTGTAATTGTTAAACAATGTGAGCAGGAGATTTTGACAAACCTCTATGTTTTAACTGTCTTTGAATCTGAATTTGTTTTTTGGAATATATACTTTCCCTCTGTAGAGACGGCATTTAAAATATTCTTTTGAGATAGACGAATGAAATTTGCTGTATGATCATTGACAATTTTTTTAGATTTCTACGAAATTTTGAACGAGACTTTTTCTGTATGGAGAGACGGTAACTAAAATACCCTTTTGAGATAGACAAATGAAATTTTCTATATGATATTTTCAACAATTTTTTAAATTTTTACAAAATTTTGAGTGAAATTCTTTCCGTCTGTGGAAATGGTGACTAAAATACTCTTTTGAGCAAGATAAATGAAATGTTCTGTATGATCTTTGCAACATATTTTTAGATTTCTTATAAAATTTGAAAGAAATTTGTTACGGAAAAGTCTATCTAATCATTCCAGCTGACCAAATATAGGTTATCACGATTACTACAAATGAAAGAGAGTAAGATGAATAAAATTCGATTCGCAGATTAAATCTGTAATGTAGTATCAAATTTGCAATAGGATCAGTCAAGAGGCTAACTTTCTGTCGGTATATACTTTCTTATGTGTGCAAACGCAATAACTACAAAAACCAAATCATTAAATAAATGAATACAATTTTATACACAGATTTAAATCTAAAATATAGATCAGTATCCAATTTGGAGTGAGATCCGTCAAGGGGCTAACTGTCTGGCGGTCTATATTTTCTTATGCATGCAACGCAATAAATACAAAAAGATAATAAATGAAATTTGGCATTGATCTTTTTGCTAAAATTGTAATTCTGTGTCAGTCCGAAGAAAATAATCCTAAAGACACATTCTATTTTCTGGTACTTGTGTATCGACCGCACGTCAATGATTATTCGCCAAAACAAATTGACAGTGGATTCGTACTCTGGATTTAGGCCAAATATCGATATTTCTTGTTTTATTGTTCGCCTATGCTATGTAATTGGCACACTAGTACAGGCTTTATACTAAGCTGCGTACAAAGCACACACGTGTCGGACTGTGAAAATAAAACAATAAAACACTAATCACCTATGACATTCACAGACTTACCCAAGGTCCTTAGTTTATGCGTAGGAAGAAGATCAATAACATCTTTATTTGAGTATTTGCTAGAAAGAAAAGACCATTGCAAGAGTTTAGGATTTAGAATCCGGCTTAAGCTCCTGGACACTAAAGCTTTTCTGGAATAAACGCCTGAATTCTAGAACATTCCAGATTAAATGTCTGAGCTCTAAAATATCCTAGATTAAAGTGCAGAAAATAACTCAACTTCACATTTATTACGTCGGCTTAGGATCGAATAACACAATCCAAAACATTTTTTTGAGATAATATGTTGTATGTATTTGACAAACGAATGTTTCTGCAACATCTGATGGCTGATTGCAGCTTTTTTTTGGAGGTAAAGTGGAACACGTGGAGTTTTCAGTGCATTTGTAAATTTTAAAAAAAATTAACTTTTGCAGTTAGAGTTATTTGAATTTTAAAACAATGATACACGCTCAAAGTTTGCACAAATGCATACTTTTATTTTATAACATTCAACCTTATGCACATTCCTATTTTATTTACAGTATAAGACATAACTTCTGATTAACCACTGGGATGGATCACAAATTGTGGTACAACATAACATAAATGAAATTAGGGATACAGCAGGATAAAATAATGTTGCCACATTGTTCAGACATTATAATAAAGATCATTTATTGGTTTAGAAAATTTTGAAACATCTCAAAGGGGTCGATGTTTATTTGATGCTGAGCACAGAGAAACAATAGAATTCATAAGAACAGCTGCAGTAGATTTGAAAAAGGTGTCGTGACAAAATATATCTACCTCTGAATATTCGATGACATGGTGTATTATTATCCATAAAACTAACTTATCATCAATAGCACCGTGGTAAATGCCAACATCAGGCAATGAAATGTTGTTGTTACTTATGGCACTTTACAAGCCCACTGACAGTTATCTGTCTAGGATTTAAAACGAAATGAGCGTCTCTTGCTTTTTCAGTAGTGCCAACGAGGACCAAGAATACGACTCGCCTACTTAATGCTTTACATTCGGTTGCATAATCCCTTTTTACAGGAGGACACACACCTCACAGATAGAGCACAAAAGAACAATCACAAGCAAACCGAGACTTGAACCCTGGATGCCCAGATCGCGGACAAGACACGCTACCCCTATGCCAGTACGCCGGTAAAATGCGATGTATTGTTGAAAAATTATTATCACAGTTGCAACTTGTGTAGAAGTGGTATGTTGTTATTGCTCGTTACACTGACTCTCATTACTTGGAATGTCTTCTGTCGGTTTCTACTGTTTTCCAGATCTGTTGGCGTCTACAATCTAGACAGGTTAAACCCATTTGCAACTGAAAATAGTACGCGAGTCAAGTCCTATTTGGTTGAATTGATGCAATGAATTATGGACATGTCAATGTAACATACACAATAGGTCTGTCTGCGTTTATCTTTTTTTTCTAAATCCTCTAACTACAGCTTTTGGGGAGATCCTCTGATCTGTGGCAACAAGAAACTACTTTGATTTGCTAAACTCTGATGCTCTAAAACTATTGAGCTCTGGTCTGTCCATTCCGAACCTGATAAGTACTTTTCTTTTGCAAGCATCACACAAATAAGACCTTCCTTATTACACTTGCAACACATTTTAGCTATTTTAAATGCATAGCATTGAAATAACACTGTGAGTGATGTCGAACTCACAGTCAAGAGACGAATAGACATGAAAAAAATTTCATATAAAAATTTTAATGATATTCTACACTTATTTTTTGTTTTCCTGGCTTTGCTTTCTTTCATTTTATATTTCTGTTAATTATGACTTCATTTGTCCTTAGAAATTGCCCAGTAGTTTATATCCACTAAACCGCATCTAACTAAAAATACGAGCCAAATTAGCTGAACAAATGAAAAGAACAACAATTTAATAACTAGTTAGTAATCTCATGAGAAACCAAAACACAGGAAATACCATCCTTCGACTTTCAAATATTTTACCACAATATGGCATGTTTTGTGTTTAAATTTATTATATAGTGAAGATAATCGAATGTGCATATTAAAAACTCATAATTCCGTTGATTAAATAGGCCCAAAATTTATTATTCATCGAAAGTTTTAGAATAAAGGGGACAATCTAATTTTTTTCATTTAGCGTGATGCCTTTTCGAATTATCGTCTTCACAAACACATAAATAAAAAGACTGACACACACACTACAATTCATACGGTAAAATATAAGTTAAATTTTCTGCTTAGCTTGCAATGGTTATGAGTTATCGTATTCATATCCACAAGAACGAATGAACAAACTGATTCCCTTTTGACGGATTCTATCTAAGTTACGGAAAAAATTTACAGAATTTGGTGTAAAGATGACAAAAAAAATTTTATCCTTATATGTCTTAGAGTTTTTAAGTTAAAGTGTTCACATGCACATAATTTTGGAAATTAATTTTTCAACCTTGAGAGGTCTAAAACGTAGAGATTCATTAATATATCTTAGAGGAATCTTTTTACAAATTAGAAAATTTCTTTTCATGAAGTAGTAAGTAAAAACCGCATTTCGAGGTGAAATCAAAGACCAGATAGAATGTATAGAATGTAATAATCATATAATTATATATTAATGTCTTATTATTACTATTAAAATGCCGTATTTAAAAATGATTAATTTTGTTGAATTGTATTGTGGCGATATATATTTATGAACAAAAACTTGTCATTGATGTTTTCCTTATTGGATTAAATTTTCGACGTAGTAGTTCTTCGCAGTATTTCAATAAAATAGCCATGGTAACGATATTAAAAGCGATAAAGTTGAAATTTCTGAAATTTACTTTGGCTTCAAGCAAAAATATATTTTCAGCCAGTTTTCCAATCTGCATTAATATACTTATTGTTAAAATAATTCGGGGAAGACAACATTTTACATACTGTAAACTCAAAAGCTAGGATAGCCTTGAAGAAACCGCTTAGAGCCTGAACCTTCGAACTCCTCCTAGCATTTTTAGGCCATGATGTGATCAGTTTCAACAATAGTTTATCTTTGTTAAGGAGAGTTCAGGAAGTCCGGTTCGTCATAATAGGCGTCAGACATCATACGACCTCCTGGGTAACTATACTTCAACACATCATTTCTTCTGTTCTTATTTTTTCTCCTTTCTGTTCTATAAAACATCTGCACAGCGTTGAAAAATCAATAATGCCCTTTATCTTTGAATTCATTCATTGAAGGATACTGTTTATTCATTTTCTTTTGCATGGAAACTCAGCTGTCGGAGCGATATCAGGATGCCGTATTGTAAGATGGCTAATATTTTTGTACCCAGTTATATGAAAACTGTTATTTTTGCACCATGTTATATAGAAAATTTGTTGTTAGGATATCTGTTGTAATAAGGTTGTCCCAATTTTTTCAGTATTCCATATGAAAATCTTCATTTTTCAACTGTGTTTCTTTCTATTCTGTACAGCGTATGAAAAGAATTGAAAAATGATTTACGATTTATATCTGTGTATTCAATCTTCGCATAACACAATGAATTTGCATTGCATGATGTCGTGTTGTAGAATGGCTATAACTACTTTTGCCTCCCAGTTACATGAAAACTGTTAATTTTGTACCATGTGGTATGGAAATTGTAATTTTTGCGCCATGTTATGTGGGCAACATGTTGTTTCAATATTATGTTGTTGTAGAATTATCCCAATATTTCCATTGAAAAAACTTCAGGCGTACATTTCATTGAATTTGTTTTTTGTTATTTCGAAACTGTGTTACATGACGAATATCAGGATGTCTTATTGTAGGACAGTCTGCTAGTATTTTTACCAGTAGTTGCATAAAAATCACATTTTTTGCGTCATGTTATAAGGTTTCCTTTATGTCTATTTATAGTATACGTTTTTGAATCATGTTTTATACAAGACCAAATAGAATACAGAATTTTAAGAGCGTCAACAGTTTTTTTTCTTCTTATCAACACTTAAATTTGTAAATAGATTATACATACCTAAACCAACTTACGTGAGCGTTAATTATCTTAACTCTTACCAACGATCCTAATATCGAATTATCATTGTATATGGTAATTATAATAACAAATTATTGTTATCATAATATATCGAGTTTTGATTACAGTTATTAGAAATCGAATCAAAAACAAATTGGAATTTTGTATTTTTTGTTATACAGATTCTAATGCAGATAGCATTGCAATTTATGGTCACTGTTATATCAAAATGTCGTACACCAAAAACCATTTTCAGCAGGATGTATTAAATTTTGGTGTAACAATAGAATGTTTTGTGGCTACATATAACAATTTGAGAGCAGTTCTACAGAACCTATACAAGTATTTTTATTCATAAAATGATTTAACAAATTTTACATGAGAAATTTTGATATGGCAACTATATAAACTTACTCAAAATAAACAAAGTATCTTCCAATGGTAATTAAAACACTATTAAAGTTTTTTTATATATATTTCTGCCCATGCCATTTAGAAAATTAGACATACAACATTTTGAAGTAACGGTGAGATTTATCGACGAGCTCAGTCTTCTAGAAAGCTTGAACTCTCACGCGAAATTAAAATTAAATCACAAGAAAACTAGATTCGCCCATTTCGCCAAAGCTTTATTCATTATCGATTTGTGGGTACCGTTTTCCCGCCTGAGAACCTTTCGTCTGCGGGAAATAGTCGTGGTTTATGATTTATCTTGATTTTGATCTCTGTAACTTCAATAAAATCACGATCTCTACTTTTTTTTAGTGATTCAGATCTTCATGGAATGTCCAAAGTGATTTTTAAAATATTCTGAGTCTTTCTCTTTTCTTTTCTATATTTTGATTTAATGTAGGTAGGGGCATTTTTAATCCAATGAAAAGATTTCAGATTTTGTGTTTTGTAACAGATAATACATATTCATAATGTGTAAGAAGGTTTTACTGTGTTATATTTGCTTTATTCTAAAGAACCTCAGAAGCTTGAACATTCTCGCATTTAATGTACCGATCATTCTTCATATTAATAAATTCACTGCCAGATAAAAATAAAAGCTTTCCTTTTTAAATAGGGTTTTTTTTTTTGTAAAAAAAAATTAAATGGGTGATTGAAAATTTAAATATTATAACTATATATTCAAAACTAAATTTGTTTTTGAATGCATGCTTAAAATTTTGTGCAAGTAAGTTTTAAATTCAATAAATTATCGATAGTTAAAAAATCACAGATATTTTAGTTATTTATGTGATTAAGGATCCTTATCTAATAATCTGTGTGAAAGAATAATTATAAAATTAAAAAGAGTGGTAATTCACAAAATTTCATATATTCTGTTTAATACCTTCTTCAATATAAAAATGCCATTTCTTCTCCGGTAATTTTTACATTTAAAAGTGTCCAGAAAAAAATAAGTATTGTTAGAAAGATAATAATACTTTTTATATAAGTTGTTTTTATGTCTAACTGGACAGAAAAAATGTTTCAAATTCTGTAAAACTTTTGTGCTTTTTTTTTAAGTAGCGTAGGATTTTCTTAATGAAGAATAATACATTATTTCTGAATCTTCGCTTTTGCTCAATTCTTAAGAACATAATTTGAAAGTTAATTCAAAATAATGAGTCATGGACAAAATAAAAATTGAAAAATCTTTTTGTACCCTCTCTTATACGAAGCATATTATGTGGAAGTAATAATTGACAAACAAAATTGATCTCGAGATTTTGATAAATTTCTAAGCTTCTAATCCATCCGAGTCTGATGTACACACTTAAGGAATATGCCTGTCCTTTAAGAAACTCGATTACTCAGAAACTAGACAAATGAAATTTTGTATGCAGTCTTTATGCCAAATTTGTGTTTGAAACAAATTATTAACAAAAACCATTCACGGATGAATTATTCTTTCATCTTTCCGAGTTCAAGTGAATACAATAGCTGCAAGTCTGAAATAACTAAATGAATAAAATTTGCATGCAGCTTAAGCATCTAAGACGTGGATCCGTATAAATTTTTGAATGAAATCAGTCAATAAATTGACTATCTGGGGATTCGAATGCATTTAATTGTGGTATATCTAAAAACGTAGTGACAGATAAATGAAATTTAATTAGGTATTTTGTTGCTAAAATTGTAGTTCTGTATCGAATTTTGGTTTAAGTCGATCTGAAAAAGGTGGGCATTTCAAATTCCTACCCTGTTTTTATCGCATTTAAAAGACTAAAACGCTCTGCGTAAAGATTACAGGAAAGGCATGTCTGTTTGTGTTGTCAACCGTTCGTCTCTAATTTCTTTATAACAGAGTTTTGACCTTTACGTGACATTTACGATCTTGCCCTAGATCCATATTTTTAATACAAGAGTGAAGAGGTTAATACTCGTATTAGAGAGTATACAAGAAATTTCCGGAGAGATGATATCCTCTGATTTGTACTGTGAAGCAAATTTTATTTCCACTGCAGTCTCTTTCAGCCAATAAATACTTTTATCCTCTATTACTTTGAAATTATAAGGAGTTGTTGTTAATCCAAAAGTCTTGGCACAAAATTTCAATCTTAGATAAAGAAAAGAAGTTTTTTAACTCGAAGCAAATACAGCTGCTTTTTTTTAAAATCTTTTTCCGAAAACAACGAACCAACAAACTTGTAAGAAATGAAATATGTTGTTTATTACAATCATGATTTTATGGGCAAACCTATACTGCATATAAAAATTGATGAAAATTGTTTTCATTTTCATTTCATTTTCACTTTTAAGTTAGGTAATACAAATATGTATTTTTTCAATTTCATATAGTAAATAAGTAAAATAATTTTTAAAAAATCCTGTGAATTAAAAAATATAGAATTTATCGAAACCATTAATGAAATGATTTTTGAAAAATTGTATTTGAACTCATGAAAGGATATCAAACAAACCCTCTATTGTCAACATTTGCATTTAATCTATTATTAAACATTATTAATTTGGAGTATTGAAATTATTACAGAAAAAATATGAAATATGCAAAAAAGGGAAAATTTCAAATGTTGTTTTTAAGAATAAATTTATTATTAAATATGCAATCGTTCAATCAATTTGTTAGGAATTCATTTTCAATTCAAAAAGGAAATTAAAGGGAATTAAATATAAAAAAGTGATTCGATTAAAGATAAAAAATTTCATACCTTCAAAAAAGTAATTAAATTATAGGTTATATATTTCTTGAATTTTCATTTTTGAAAAGTTCTTGCATTCATTTTGTAAACTGTATTGTTCATTAGTCGTCTAAAAATTATGATAGGGTTTCTAATAGATAAATATAATGAATTGAAACGACAACATTATTATTAAAAATATCAACTGATTCTTTAAATAAAGAATTATTTAAGGAATAAATCTCAAAATTTTCTCTACTTCCTTGAATTTCTTATAAAAATGATGTAATAAAATCAAATAGGCAATAAAGATATCTCATAATTAAAAAAAATTAGAAAATATTATATCTGAATCATAACATTTGTTTTCGAAGTTTTATAATTCTAAGTGTCATATATTTTGGGTTTATAAAAATTATTTCCTTATTTTTTAAAATTATTAAATTTTTTAAATTATAATTATTTTAATTATTAAAATAATTTTTAGATTTAACTTCCATATTTGTATCAATATATTTATCATAACATCTTTTAAATATTTTGTTTCTAAATAGTATTTCATGTTGCAACTCTATGAATGTGATTCTTGAAAACTTTTTTATGAGAAAGCGCTACATGGCTGTAGTTAATAATTGAATTAGAATTATTCTTATTTTAATTATTAAAATAATTTTGAGATTTTGTTTTTTTTATTTGGGGTAACATATTTATCATAACATCCATGAAATATTTTTCGTACTAAATAATAAATCCTGTTGCAAAGATATTCATATGATTTGAAAATATTTGATCAATGTAACTTTTTTATGAGAAAGCGCTACGCGATTGCAGTTAACAATCAAATGCTTTATTTTTAAATATCATCAGTTAATTATTTTAATAAAAGTTTTATAATCTTTTTACTATATTAATGCAAATGGCAATATGTATTTTTATATTTTCTAATAGGAAACTTATTTGCTTACAATTTGTTATATTACCTTTGTCAACAAAGGAAAAAAAAAAAGATAGATAATTATTTCTTATTGCTCAGACTGAATTACAGTATGGTTGCCTAACATAGACATATCCAATTAAGATGACTATTATCTGTCAGATAATATTTCGAAAAGCTTGAAATATTATCTGAAAAGAAATAACTGAATTGCAATATGGTTGCCTAACATAGACATATCCAATTAAGATGACTATTATCTTTCAGATAATATTTCGAAAAGCTTGAAATATTATCTGAAAAGAAATAAATCTGTTTTCTTGCACAAATAACAGATTTATTATAAACTTCGTAACTTTTTATAAGAGAAGCTAAAATAGATTAATTTTGCAATTAATATACAGAAAAAAACTTTCCCAAAAGCCTGTTGTAACCTACTCTAACCGTTAACCATCGATAATTCGTAGATTTCGGTATAGTGACACAGAAATGCATGCAGCCCTGAATTTTTGAAATACAAATGAACGAAGCATATTTCTATATACAGCTTAATTGGAATAACTCGTCAGTTTATTTAATTGTGATCATAATTACTTGTTTTGTCTACCAGATATTCTCTAGTGAATAAGAATGCCATTGAAATTATATTATATGAGTAAACCACTGATATCCATATTTAAAACAGCCAAATAAACTGTAAATAATTAATTGTAGGACGATAAAATTAGATTTATTATATTCAATGTAATGTGTCTTTTAATTTGAGAAACCAGTTTATTAAGACCGATGTCACTATTTTAATATACTTTTTTTTTTTTTGCTTTAAAGTGCATGTTTTAAAAAAATTGCTTATGTTATTTTGAAAACTAATGAAAAAAAAAGCTTTTGTTATTATTTTTATTACTAAAATTACTTCTGTATCGTTGTATATTAAATCAGTGGGAGTGGTAACTTGCGAAACTTTGCTTGCACACTTCCTGAAAAAGAGGTTATCCCCTTTACACACACTGCATAAAGATGCGAACTTTAACTAATGCCGGGAATAGCCACAAATGCTCAGACTTTTATCTTCAGAGTTTCGCATATGAGAGTTTTGTACTTCGTAGTTTAATAAAGAAAAAGGAATATGCATTTTGATCATCTTTTTATTCTATCGATTGAGACCGCAATTTTATAAAGAATTACAATTTTAATTGCAAGATCACTTGCTAAATTGCCGGCGTCCTGGCCTAGGGGTAACGCGTTTTCCCTGAGATCTGGGTTTCCTGGGTTCGGGTTCTGGTTCGAGCATGGTTGTTCTTCACCCTGTGTTCTACCTGTGAGGTGTGTGAAAGAGCCCCTTGTAAATAGGAGTTGTGCAAGTGAGTGTGTGAGTGACATCTTCATATAAGCTAGAAGTCAGACTTCTGCCCTCGGGTGCTCAGAGGTCTTTACCCTCAGAAGCTACTGCACCCATTTTCCATGGTGACAAGGATATGACATCATCATCGATGCGTACTATTTTTCATTATCTGAGTCATTGTGTCTTTACAATTAAAGACCGAGAGACAGTTAAATGTTTGACAGAATTGGTTCAAAATTAGATAAGCAATTAGATTTTGAATGCAATAAATGCGTACCAAATTTCATTTATCTAATTATTTGCTTTTTGAATAATCGCTTTAACATGCATTCGAAAATACTCATTAATGGTCGGCTAGAGCCTTGACGAATTTGCATTAAAGTTTGATGCGAGTCTATAATATGAAATATGCTTATCAAATCTATCTGAAATATATTTATCTTGCTATTTACATTTTGTTTTAATCATTTTCACTTGCATACAAGCTGCCATCTAGACAATTTTTCTGTGAAAAAAGTTTGATCAAAATTTGAGAAAAATCTACAAATTTGGTCTAAATTCCATAAACCAAATTTCGTTCTCCTAGTTCAAAGTGTTTTTATCTTGTTTTCAAACAGATATAACACAAAAATGTGTTTCTAGAATTCAGGGAGGTATAAACATAGACATTTGTTAATATCTGTAACTCAAATTTTTTGAAGATTACAGTAATTTTTCTTTGTGTATTTCGTATATGCGACAGTAAAAATGTTTAAACAGACCAAAGTTAGAAAATTCATCCCTGCTATTAATTAATTAATTAATGTTTTAAATATTAAAAATAAATATTTATAGCTATTTTTATTTAAAGTCTACTTTCTATTTCTTTACGAACTGAATTTTTGAATAAATTTGATTTTTAATGCAATACCTTCTGCAAATTTATCAAGTTTCATTATAATAAGCATGTATGATATTTCCCCCTTTATTTGAATAATATCCATTCACAAATTATAAACAAAATTGACTTTAAAATAATTTTATTACTTAACTGCATCCAGATGTATTGCGTCAATTAAGCTACAACATTCTGTTTTTTAAAAATGGAGAATGTTAAAATTAACAATGATTCGCTTTATTTTGAGCGTTATTATAACAATACACGAATTCATGAGAGGAGAGACTTGCAAAAATGAGCCATTGTCGATTATCTCGAAATGATGATATCATAATTTTTTATCCCCACCGTATCAGATATTTTTCTTACGAATCAGTTTCAGTTACGAGTATAAAAAATGATTCACAACAAGTTAAATTTAGAAAACAGACAGGATATTATGAACCTCAGACACTAGTTTCCGAATCTGTTGAATGCGCAGGCGTGCAGCCTTGGGAAAAAAGCGTTGTTAAATCTCAAGAGCAATATTAGTTGCAAGAGCGATTTTTTTTTTCTACACCAGTTTACATATATGACATTCTCAGAAATTCATTAATCATTTCTTCATAAAATCTCTTAATTGTTCTGAGATCGAGCCCTGTTAAGTTTTTATAAGCCAGTTTCAATCAGGGGTACAAAATAGAATGATTCACAGTATACATTAGTTTCTGACCTTGAAAACTCAGTTAAATGTCTAAAAGTTGTTTTGGGTTAAAAAAAGAATTATTAAACCTCAATTGCAATACTAGTTGAAAGATCGAATTTTTTTCACAGCTATTTTAAATTTATAGCATCCTCAAAGACATAATATAATAATTAATCGTTTCCACAAAAAATGTCTTAATTGATTTTGAGAAACTATATGAATTCCTGAGATCGGATTCTATGTTTACACAGGAATCAGATTCAATCGTGGGTACAAAAAAATGATTCACATCATAAATTAGTACCCGAGCCTTACGAATCTGTTAAATGTGAAAGTAAAGTTTAAAAAAAAAATAAGAATTCTTAAACCTTAACTGCAATCCCAGTTTGCGAGCGTAAATTTTTTTTCCTACGCCTTGAAATTTATAGCATCCTCAATGGCATAAAACAACAAATAACCATTTCTTCACAAAATCTCTTAATTTAATCTAGTTGAATTCTTAAATTCGTGTTCTATTTATGTTTTCGTATGAGCCAGTTTTAATCATGGGTACAAAAAAAAAAAATGATTCACAACACATATTAGTTTTCGAACCAGAAAACTTCACTAAATGCATAAAAGTGAAGTTTTAGGAAAAAAAAGGAATTATTAAAATTCGATTTCAATTGCAATAATTAATCTTTTCCTCAAAAAAATGTCTTGACTTTGAAAAACTATGTAAATTCCTGAGATACGATTCTATGCTATCGTATGAACCAGATTCAGTCATGGGTACAAATAAAAAATGATTCATAACAAACTAAGTGTAGAAAATAGATAAAATGCGACGGATTTCTTACGTTAATTTCCAAGTTTGAAAAACTCTATCCGATCTATAAAAATAAAGTGTTGGAAAAAAGAGATGCCAAGTCTGAGGAGCAATACTAGTTATTAGCCCAAATTTTTCTTTTCTTTTCTAGACCAGTTTGAATTTATAACATCGCCAAAAACATTGACCAATAATTAATCATTTCTTCACAATATTTCTCCATAGATTCTGAGAAACTATTTGAACTCCTGAGATTGGCCTCTGTTTGTTTTTGTGAAAACCAGTTTCAGTTATGGGTATAAAAAAAATTATTCAAAACAAGTTAAATTTAGAAAACAGACAGGATATGATGAATTCAACACAGTTGTTTCCGAACTTTAAAACGCTGTCCGATATGCAGACGAATATTTTTTTTTATCGCGATGCCAATTTAAAACACTAATTTCTTTCTATAGTAGCATACATTTATGATATTCGTAAAGACATAAAATAAGAAATAACTATTCATTAATAATAATAGTTATTTCTACTAATAACTAAGAAAATTTTCAAATTTAATTCTGAGAAGCCGTTTGATTTCTAAAGATTGCTGTACGTTTTAATACAACTGTCAATCGTTGATTCACCAGTTTCATAAGTTACTTGCTATCTAGGAAATAATTCATTTGTCCCAAATTCTATATTTTATCAACTTTTTAAGACTAATAGAATTTCATCTTCTATTCAAAAAGATATGCATTTAGTGAGAATTCCAGACACAAAATTAAATACCAGCATTAATAATGCAGATATTTTATCAACAATTTTTATTAATATGATACGATATAGAAAATCATTTTGAAATTTAAAAAATGCATTTCAAGCAAAACTCAAAAAGCGTGAAGAATCTATAATAGTATTCAAAGCAAACAGTAATTTTAATCAAATTTGTTATGTATTTTAATTTTTTTATTAAAGTTTGGAAATTGCCTTTCTAATAATATTGATTGAGGATTAATTTCTGTATAGCATCGCTTTCAGTATTTCACGCTTTCGGGTCATTTCTCTGCTTCCACTTTGCTTTTTTTTTTTTTTTTTGAATTTCATATTTTTAATTTTAAAATTCATTTTCATGCTCTAATGCTCCAATGAAAAGCTAGCTTCAAAACCATTTTACTTTTTTTATTATTCCATTTTTTTTTAATTATGTATTTCGCAACTTATAAATATTTTGAAAATTTTGAAATCAGTTTTTTTCCCTCTGAAATTTGTAATCAGAAAGTGCCATTTATAAAAAATTAAATTTATTTGTAACGAATCAATTAATAGAGAATTTGACTCTGAGAATTGTACCCTCATCGGGAACACACAACTGTACTAAATTCAGAACATTAATACATAATGAAGTGAATGAAAAGTTAATTGAAGAATTCAGTTAAATATGAAACAAGTTAAGCAAACATTCGTTACATTGTCGACAAAAGATGCCCATTTGAGCGAATAAAAAAATATCTTTTCTTGCAAGTTTCTTACAAATTTATAAATATTATAGGTTTTTTACAAATATTACTTTGCATTACTCTTTTCTCGAATAATAACAATATAATTGTAAAATTGCAACTTTGTGTGTTGTGAAAGAAATGTACAAAACATTATTTGCGTACATGAAATAAACGAACAAACAAAATCTCAAAATATTTTATCTGTTGAAATTTTTGCAATGGGAACACTACAGGTATGTAGATGAGGAGATTCAAATAGTTTGGTGGTCGGTTATCTTTTTCCTGGTGAGTACAGAAAAGATGTGCTGTCTAGTTGTCTTTGCTTACGTGTACCTCCTATGGGAAGGCTTGCACCATGACCGGTGAGAGCATTGGAATTCAAACTTGATTCTTTTGCATAGTGTTACAACGAAGGTCATTTAGATAACCCAGATACTTAGGTAAGGTGGGATTGTTCCGGTACGCTTATCAGTTGAAATTAATCTTACAATTTCTAATCATTAATTTGTTACCATCTTGTTTTCCTTGAATGAAATTTGAGATTATAATTTCAAATAAGCTATAAATACAGTTCTCTATATTTTGTTTTCACTATTTAATTCATGCTTTAATAAATCTCAAATAATGCAAAGTGATGGATTTTTATAGGTTTCTATTGTAGGATTTTTGGATGGATGGGAGTTGTATTAGTTTTATTAATCATGTCTCAGGATTCTACATATTCAATCCTTACCTTATTGTCTTTACTTCCATCAGTAGTAATCTTTTGTCAATCTCTATACATAGCAGACAATCTCTTGGTGTCTCAGCTTTTATCTAAAATTGTATTGCCATTACTCTGAAGACTATGCTTAATTCATGTAATTTGTTGCACACAACGACAACTTGGTCACTGGTGTTTATATCCACATTTCTTCAGAGGAAAACTGAGATGCCTAGTAAGTTAGCACTCTTAAGTCTTTAATATCTAAGTGTATAATATGATTTCACTATGTTTCATCGTAATTTCTGGGTGCAAATCAAGTCAAATTGTTTAAAACTCCAGCCATGTCAAATGTACGAAGAATAATTAACCCTTTGTTTGATCTTTTTAGCTTTTCAGAATTCACTTTAAATATTAATCGAAAACTTAAAGGACTGAGTTTTCAGAGTTTTCTTTAAATTTTGGAAGGGATTTCAGTGGCCTGATGGTAATGCCCGGATTTCGGTGTTCACAGAAAGACTTTGTAAAAGGGAGGCCATACCTTCTAAATCTGTAGTGGTCGATTGCTCTCCCCTTTGGTGAGGCGTGAAAGTTTAAAGAGGGGTGTTAATTCCCGTGTTGTTTTTTCCATCTGAATGAGGCTCTAAATTATGAGATTTGTTCCTAAATATTTCTCGTAGTGAATCGAAGCACAGTTTTAATTTAACAAACTGAACTTCCATCTTTAAAAATAATACCGATAATTTAAAGTAAGGATAAATATATTAATCGGTTTATCAGTAGATAATGGTAAAAAAATGATAGGAAAACACTCCGAGTACTTCACCAATGATTTCAAACCTGATAGGAGCATTAGATAACTATACTTTATGAAAAATTCAATAAAGTCCATGAAATGTAAGGAAGACTACGTTGTTTGTCTTTATATCTGGCTTTAAACTTTGAGATTGATCCTCTGATCCTTTTTGTATGCGCTATCATGTTGAGTTTTATTTTTACTATAGTTTGGTTATATTAACATCCCGTTTGGAAGCAATAAGGCTCAGTGGAAAGGGATTTTTTTTAAATTTAAACCCTGATCAGATGAAGAGGATGATGCCTGAGCTGGCATCTTCTCTCCAAACAGCCGTCATAAATCAATAGATGTTGTTATTGCTAGGAGATTATATTTTTACAAGGTCTAATTAAATTCTGTGGTATGACCCTGATTCGAAGATGAAATTGTGTCTGACAATCCAAAATCTGAAACAACAGAATAAGCAAAAAGGATTGATAAATATCCTTACTAATATTATACCGAAAACCAGACTTCAACTGTTAATACGACTTTTCTGTTATAAAAAAAATATTCAGCTGTAGATAAACATAGTTTAGATTAAATCTTTTTCAATGGAATGGAAATTAAAGTCAGTCTATTTGTTATGTTTATTTTGCATTTTATTTATTTTTGTTTTGATTATATATCTGTAAATTGGTTCTTGTGGTAAGTATTTTCCTTCAAAGGAAAAATCAAAATTATTTCATTAAATATAAAATTCAATTTATCCATCCACTCCGAAAAACAGCCTTACGGTTCAAGAAACGATGATGGATGCTAGCGGTGCAATGAAATGTGAAGTTGAATTCAAAGAAAATGTTCAAAATATAATGCAAGAAATAATAATTTTTGAAAAATTTTTAATAACAAAAATCTTACCGGTTATTTTTTTCGTGTTTCTTGCAGTGATTGAATTTTTTGAATCAGAGGAACTTAGTTAATAAATATGATTTGTCGAAATTCGAGTTTTTCTGAAAGACATCGAATTTCTTATCAACACGATTTAAAATATTGTTTGTAATACAAATTTATTTCGCTTAGTGCGAAGTTAAAGCTATAATTTGCAAAAAAATGTTTTATCTAATTAATATGTCCATGCTTTATATCTAAAGTATTCATTTTATTTCACCGTATTTGATTTAAAAGACAAAAAATTCTCATCCTTTTTAAACGTTTATTTTTTAAATTTGCTTTCGTGTTTATTGAAATTACTATCATTAATGCTTTAAATTCTAGTTATTATCATTTTTGTATTAAAATTGCTGTTTTTAATTGCATTATATTGGATTTTTTTAACTTTTTAAATATTAAAAATAGTTTTATTGTGGTATTTAGCTTAAAGATTGCTTTTATCGTAATCATTTGCATTCTAAATTTTTTAAATTTGATTTTTCCTTAAATATGATACTTGTGATGTCGTTAGCTATGAATGAGCCAAGTTCGTTTTAAAATCGTTTCGACGAAGGAAAACAAAACTCTGAAAAATTGTGTTTACCTGTATAAACAAAATAGTATTCAAAATGTAAAAAGGTTTTTCAATATTTAGCGTAATTAAATAACACTAAATATTGTCATACATTTTAAATTTTTTGCATAATAATTATATTAATAAGTGCTGTAATATTTTGTATTCGTTTTACGTTTTATTCATATTTCAAAGAATTTATTCATAAATTCTTAGAGAATGAAATCGATATTTTATTTGCACTTTAAAAATCAGAAATATTTTTTTTGCTGCCATGCATAGATAAAAGATGTTTTTAATGTGCTCATTCTTTCAATTTCGATATCTTATTAAAATTGTTGTTTTCGAATTATTTTCGCAAGCTTTTATTGTGAAATTATTTTCTTGGGAATTTTCTTACTGTTTCAGGAAATCTAAAACCTCCAATTCCTGGAATGACGATAAAGAAAATAATTATTTTCTGCAAATAATTATCTGCATTTCGTGAGGAAGACAATGAGTTTTTGTAAATTCCAGGAAATAAAATCGATTTACTTCTTCTTAGTTTTGGCATGATAGATATTTTCAGTGTTTTTAACTTTTGAAAATGGTTATGTTTTTGTGTAAGGCAAGACAACATACTGAGCGTCAGCACAAAATATTCCATTGTAATTGAAAAACGACTGATTATAAATATTGATATATTTATTTAAAATAATAAGAAAAACATGTGAACCAGTTGCACACCCCCGATGACTGGTCCGATAATGCCAGTTTTTTCCCCTTCAAATGAAAGTTTATAACTTCTAGATATCCCTCACACATTTTTGAAAGAAATTGAAAAAGTACAACATCATAGTGTCACATCTATGAAAAAAAATCTGGTGGCAAATTTTGCCAGTATTTAAAATTGGTTGTTTTCTATAAGTTTAATTTTTCGATATTAACATTCTATAATATTATATATAATTCTAGTCTGTGATATTGTATATGTTATATTCTATAATATCATCTACGTTTAAGAGTTTTAAGATTAAATTATCTTTTTTGACGCATTTAGGAGTCGTGAGCTTCCATACGAAATAAAAATTGGCAAAATCTGTACATTAAATATATAATTCAGTGGTTGTAACTGATGAGCTAGATCAAGTACTTTCCCCACTTAACACAACACTATTCTATGCCCATGCAACTATATAATGTACATTGAAGCAATGCTTAAGAAATATTCATCGGAAATTAACTCTGCTACTTTAAATAAGGTTACCAAGGAATTAATAAAAATTTAATTTGATCTTAATATTTGGTGACATTAATTTCAAATGAAATAAAAAGTGGCGAAATCGGAACAATCTTGTTTATTGAGGGAATGCTTCTTAGATTTTCAATTATTTTAACTAAACAATAACGGCTGAACACAATATCATCGAAGGTGGATAGTATATATTTTAGGATTCATTGCTTTAGATTTTTTTTCCTAATTAATTCTAAGGAAAAAAAATTGTTTCAAAAATTGAAATCCTAGGAAAATTAATTACTGGACAAGTAATAGATTAAAATTTAAACTATATCTGAAAATAGTATAAAGGTTAAATTTTTAATTTAAAAAAATAATTTAGTAAGAATCAGGACTTCGAAAAAAAATATTTGTATTATTGTATTATTTCATTGGTAAGTGTGTTGCATTATCTTAGTCCTTGAATAGAAAAAAGATCTACTTCTTTAATTGTTTTCTAAATCTAAAAATGTGGATTTTTTTTTGACATTTTTTTACATAAACCGTAACAAAGCGTTTATCACAAAAACCAGGAATTAAGTTTTTTCAGATAATTTCAATGTCATTTTTTGTGAGGCGATTGCAAAGAATCTTGATATAGGGGGGATTTTATAATAAATTTAATAGATTTCCGAAAGAATTTAGTCTAGTTATCTTATTATTTATTTATCTTGCAGTTATTTTTATCTTGCAAAATTTGTCAACTTACCTTGTTCCCAAAGCTATGTTCTTCGATGGTTTTTATTCATCCCTTGTATCTGAAAAAAAGTCGTTTTCAAAATTATGTTTATCTGCAGATTCGCCTATCTGTTAATTGCCTGGTTATCTATTATTTTAATTCGTAGTTATAAATCGCAAGGTCCACTCCAAAATAAGCCTAGTGGAGTATTAATATGGCTAAACTAAAAGGCCAGCGCACATGTAGACACAGTAATTTAAAAACACAAAAGCTAGAAGAATAAAATTTAATAATTGGTTATATTATCAGATTTGGGAATCTATATCAAATTTTGGTCAAATCATTCAAAAACTTGTCTGTTGTTCAGTATTGTGAATTGGAATTATTTTAGCTATATTATCTAGTTAGATTATATGTATATTCGCTGCCCTATTTTAGGGTGGACCTCGTAATTTTTGACCCCGATGGAGTTTCCACCTCCTCCAAACTTCCGCACCACATCAGTGGGGGGAGAACACGTGTATGTAAAATCGACTTAGGGTTGCAATTTCAGTGACACTAACCAAATTTCATTTATCTAAGTCTTTATGATGTTGAGTTATCGCGTATAAATGCAAACCGACAGATGGTCAACTCGTAGACAGAGTTCGTTCACTTTCTGTAACGAATCTGTATTTTAGAGGCTAAAATTCAGTATGAAATTTTATCCATCCAGCTCTTTAAATTTTTTATTATTTTGTTAATTTTCATTCGGACATGTAAACTCTTGACTAGGTTATATTCAAAATTTGACAGATATCTGAAAATAAATTCCATTGCTAAATTTCACCCATCTAGCTCAAAGCGCTTTTAAGTTAACATATTCATTAAGTTAACAATTCCAAAAATATGTTAGAGTTCTGAGATTCATCAAAATATCGAAGTCGAATTTTTCGTTTATTACTTTACTTAAAAAATAAAAAAATGTCATTACATAAATAATGCATATGAAATTAATACATCAAACAAAATTATTAATCAGAACTGTCAAATTTTGAATAGAAACAAAACCTGAATAGAAAATAATTCTTATTG
>JAPMOQ010023642.1:7314737-7392806 GCA_026543055.1 Argiope trifasciata
ATATATATATATATATATATATATATATATATATATATATAAACTTTTCCCTGCAGACACATAAACACTACTATAGTTTCACAACTGAAAATTGTATATATTAACATACTACACAACTTTAGATGCCCTTAGTAGCACAAGATGCTGTAAGATATCTACATGTTGTTCGATATTTTGATTGTCCTACAATATCTTTAAGTATCATAATTATATAGTCGGACTTTCTGTGCTAATATGTATTAAATCGGTAATGGGATATGAAAGTGTTTAAATTGGTATTATGTATATCAAATTCTTGGTTCGCACTTTAGATTTTAAAAGAATCGATTGAATGAACTGTGTAATATTATAAACGAAATTTAGACAGCTCAGATTCTACAAATAATTGCGTATTTTGACTGATTTATAATATATAAATATATCGTAAACATATAGTTTGGCACTTTGTACTAATATGAAATAAACCGGTAATTGAATGTGAAAGGGTTTAAACTGGTATAATGTATATCAAATTCTTCTTTCGCACGTTTTATTTTAAAAGAATCGATTAAATGAACAGAATAATTTTATAAACGAACTTTAGATAGCTCAGTTTCTTCAAATAAAATTGTGGAATAGGGTAAATAATTAATTTCCAAAGCTTCTCATCCAAAATTGACCGCATTTAATTGTCTCAAGCTGGATTCATCTGTTTATCTTCGAATCTCTTATTTTCTTTTGTATCTATTCAATTGCTTTATGACGCAGAGAAGATAAAAAGCACTTATCTGCATGTAAAGCTATTTCGATATAAATATTTCTCCATCTCTCCCATTATTATTATTTTTTTTTCACTTTTAACTCACTATTATTAAAGAATCGCGTTTCAAACAGAGCACAATAACTCAAGTTCAATGGTTTTCGCCTTTTTTAAAAAACTTATTACTCAATAATTACATTGTCTAGACGGTTTTTCTGATGGATTCTGATGATTCACATGAAATCTCCAGTTCGAAATGAAAGGTTTCGGATTTCGTGAAAAATTTTCTAGTATATAAACATTTATTTTGAAATATTTATTGATAATTGAGCAATACTTAATGGAAAAATCCTGATGTCTGCTAGCCATATATGCTAGATAAAGATATTTTATAATGTTGAAATAGGAATATTTCATCAAAGGAATACTCCAATGAGTTATTACTTTTTATGTATTGAAGAAAATACGTAATCTATTCTCAAACTTATTTCGATTATTTTTTAACCCGTATTGTTAAATGTATTAAAATTAATTTCAGTGTGTACAATTACTAATACTAATGAATTGGATGCAAAACAATTTTTAGATATTAAATTGAATAGATTAGAATAATGTAACACGCATTATCAAAAGAGACAGATTTTTGAAAAGTTTGAAATATAAATACAACTGATTTAAAAGTTATATTACTGTATTTTATATTTACTATTTTTCCTTTCTTTACATTAATAATATTTTTGTTTCTAAAATGTATTTTTGGTTAATTACGTTCTTTTTTTTCGTACATTTACATTTGTCTTGAATGCATTTCTTTTTTTAAATAATTTTTACTACATGCGTCTTTTCGGTTTTCAGAAAAATATTTGAATTTCCTGGCGTAATTTTTTCAGATCTATTTAACTGATATATTACTGGTTTTTATGTTCGTTTGCATCAGAAATATTTTAAATCAAAAAGTCTGAAATAAACTGTAATGAAAATCAAAATTAGTGTTCCAACTGGGGCTTCTAAAACTATAAGGCATCGAAATTTTCAACACTGCATGTTTTAATGATACTTTTTGTTGATAAAAATAAAATAATCGTTTAAAAAAACTGCATATTGTGAAAAAAAATTTACATTTGAGTATCACGTAGATATATTGTTTGTTCAAAACAAATTTCAGACCATGATATTTTAAAAATTTCTTAAAAAATTATATTGAATTAAGTTTGTTTATTCATAATTAATTAATAAAATTATTTGTTAATATAAACGTACCTTGCAATATACAATTTTGCGCAGCGGAATAAGGATCATTATAGCTTAATAAATTGTAATTTATTTTAAATCTCTTTAGAAGTTTAATCGAGCAGAAATCATTTAAAAAACTATATATTAAAATTCAAAATACTGCTACATTTGAATTGTTGCATATTTTTTATGAATTACAAAAAATGCTGATAGAATTTCGAATAAAAAGCCGGGAATAATTGTATCGTAAATCTTTTCGTAATTTTCCTTTAAGTTTTCAAATGTTCACGATTCTGACAAATTTTGTGAATATACTGAAACTACGGATTATTGAAAAATTCCAAAAAAATATTTTAAAAATTATATTCAAATAAATGCCTACATATTGAAAATTAATTAACGCTAGATTTGTTTATTTATTAATTAATCTACACACAATCTGTACTATGATTTATTTTTCTGATGTAGATGGAATTGTTCGCAGATTCACATTCAGAAGAGTTTTTTCTTTGCGATTAAATAATAAGGACTTTTGAACAGACTATGGCTTTCTAAATGCGAACAATTATTCTTTTGAATGAGTCACCATATTTTGTCCTTGGATTATTTGAGTTATTTATAAATGACAATACTCATCGGAATCACTCCAGGAAAAGCTTTCATCATAACAACAGCAGCAAAACATTCTCTTAGTGTTGTAATATAAGCATCTAAAGTTGTAAACCACGTTGAAACTTTGGTTTAGTATTTTTTAATTGAAAGTTTCGAAATGGAAAGCGAATGGATTATTTGTGAGGAAAGATTTTATTCGTATTGAGTTGGATTCAGTTTGATACGAAAAAAATGATAATACTTATCACGTTTTTTTATATAGACAAATTATATTCAGGGTAGGATTCACTAATTAATTTTTGAAAAACGGATTCAGTTGGAAAATTTGGTTTCATATGTTCTTCAAACTATCTAAAAAAGAACAGTATTTACTCATTACTGATAATTTTCTTTAGGCCTACACATGTATAAAATTTAAAAAAAAATCTGTATAATAGCAATCGCATTTCTAAGAACTGAATCAGATTAGAATTGAATGCATGAATTAGAATTAGAAATCCAATTCATGCTTTGTTCGGATTCTGAATTTCAGTGAGAAAGGGACTACTAAAAATAAATTAAAAGATAACAATGAATAAATTTACCTTCGTTCCTTACTGAAAAAAAAAATCCCTTTTTCCTTATATTTCTGGTAGGATTAACTAATTAATTTTTGAAAAGCAGATTCAGTTTGAAAACTTGTTTCATATGTTCTTAAAAACATTACAAAAAGAAATTCTATTCACTCCTTATTGATACTTTTCTTTAGGCCTATAAAAGTATAAAGTTTCAAAAAATTATATGCGTTAGCACTCGGATTTCTTAGAATTGAATACATGAATTAGTCCTACTTCTGTATTTCCATTAGAATCGGACGACCAAAAATAAATTAAAAGATACAAATGAATTAATTTATCTTCATTCCTTGCTGAAAAAATTTCACTTTTTCTCATTCTTCTAAGTGAGAATTAATAAAAATAAACCGAACAACCGTTTTATAATAATTATAAATAAATAAATAGAATAATTGTTTTATAACTATTAAAACCATACGCACAAAATGTGTTTTGATAAAATCGAAAAAATGGGGAGTATAAAAAGAAACTTCATCATCTTCAAAGGTAAAGTTTGCTTCTGTTAGAGACGGTAGAATGAGGTAATGATCCAAAAATTTGGAAAAATCCAAGTATGTGATATTTTTAGAGTATTTTCGGTTTACAGACACAAAAAGTTCGTGAACTCAAATTCTACACGTTTTGTCTCATGCCTTACTTTTCAATTGAAGACATTTTCTCCCCGTGCCAATCTTTTTTAACCCGTGTCGGCAGAGCACTCGCGAAAAAGAGCCTTCTAATTTATCTTGAGAGCTTACAGTTGGAAGAATGGAGACTCAAATAAAATGCAGTCGAAATTATATTTACTTCTTGGATAAAGAATTATAAAAATAGCTGCTGGGGAGGTGATCATTTCGATGTAACACTGTTTTGCTCACTTTTATTATCTTCCCGAATGTTATGTACTTACTAAGAAATTATATCGTCTTACGGCCTTACAGGACAGTTATCAAATAGATACAGATCTTTAGTTTTATGAGGAAAAAATAGAGCTTAGTTGAACTCCAAAGGGGCATGTAGTTTGTCAAAGGCTTCGCGTCAACTTTTTTGAAAAGATAAAACTGGGCCGAGTCTTTCCTGTAAGTGTCGAGCAGAAAACATTTCTGATCCAGCAACCCCACTCGAGTTATCACCTGGGATACCACCGTCTGTGAAAGCCAACTGGCATTTGTTGGCCGCTTTTGGCGATCAAATAACGTTGGCGCGTCTTTCGAGGCTTTGAGCTGTCTCAGTGCGATGGCTGCACTCGAGATCCTACGGTCGTCTTCTGTTGCTCTTTCGCGTGTGTTCGTTTAGGCTCAGTGGAATAGCGCCCCAAAAGGGCTCCAAGTGAACCATTCGGCATTGGATGATGCTTATAGATCTGCAAGTGGAGGGTAAGTTTTCTATTTTCTCAGATTATTTAAGAAAACGATGCAATAATTAAAAATATTTTTTCAAAAATAAAATGTTCGTTTGAAAATTTTCTCTACCAATTCCACATAATACACAGATATTTGCCTCGTTTTTAACACAGTTCATTAGGCAGATGCATTTCGAGTGTGAATGTTTTTTATTACTTGTGAGTGCAGAAATTCCATCCAAGTTCCATTGGCTTGTCTGCTTCCTGCCAGTCTGTTCCCACATGGAGCTTCTAAAAGCAGTCGAGTGCTCCAAAAACATCATTTTCTCGTTTCAAAACTGTCTTCCCGTCTTTTCTCTCTCATCGTGAATGGAATGCACTTTCGCAATAATGCTGTCATATGGAAAGACAGCTGGAGACGGAAAGAAAGGAATGAAATTCTTTTATTTGCTCTCTTAATTTATGCAAGTCTTATTTGCGTAGGAATATTTCATAATAAGTCATTTCAGACTTTTTGACGCTCGCAACAACTTTTATCCTTCACTGTATTTCAACACCGCATACTGAAGCGTAAATGAATTTTATATTGCCGATCGAACCTTTTATATAGTCAGCCAGTAGATTATACTGATGGAATGTGACGACAGATGACACAACGTGTTTTCTGATTCACCACAGCTGTCCTTGTGCAATTTTGATTAGTGATATTTTCTTTTGAAAAGATTTATTACTTAATGTACGCCGATCTGTCTAAAAAAAATTTAATTAGTATAGTCGCAAAGAATAAAACTTTATGAAGCCGAGGTGAATGATTCTTATTTATTGCTTATCGTGCAAGATTGAAATCTTGTCTATTTGAAGGTTTATACAGGTTTTTGCCCCGTATTTCAATGCATTTCACCCTTAGTGAAAGAATTCATTATTACTAATGATCATGCAATTTCTTTTCGACTTACATGTGAGCAATAATCTTTTATTAGTTTCTAACCACTATTTGACATGCAAGAGAAACATATAATTGTGGCGAATAATTTAATGCATATAGTATTTATTAAAAATAATTTTAAAATTCTTTACTATGTGTAATACGAGATATTCTTTCTGTTTAATCAGCTGTTCGGGTGAAAAACCAAATAAAAGCTACCTTCCCTGGTAACTAGGTCTTGATAAATCGCTACCCTTGTGGACACAGGGACTTGGATGTTACAAACGAGATAATAACTTGGGAAAATTGATAACATAATTATTATGTGACGTTTAGCATTCTCTACAGACGTTAAATACGAGTAATGGTTTTAAAGTGACAGTTTAACGAAGTCTTGACATTATCCACTGAAAAATATTTTCCTTTGCGAAAATTTAACGGCTTAGTTAAGGTTGCAAATTCGGAAAAATAAAATGGCGCAATCGCCGCTTTGAAAGAAAGTGCTGAACTAGGAAAAAATATTTGTTGCACTTGTAGGTTTTGGATTATCTTTCATCTTGAGTGACATATTAGCCGTAAAGCAGACTGTCTTTATTTAAACTATCCGTGATGGGACGGATTGTTAATGCAAAAGGATCCAGCCATTTTCCTTGATACATATTTTAAAAAGTAAAGTAATTTTTTCCTTTTAAGAAAAGTGACTTCTAAACCTATACGCGGCACATTTAATTTACCTCCCTTCTGCTTAAAATGAAATACAATCCTTCCTATCTTCTGTTATCTTTCAGTTTGAAAAGAGGAAAAAGTTCTGCCTGTTATCTTAACCAATCCCTAACCGGACCGTCTTAAAGTGCTTCCATATTTAAACATTTCAAGGAATTTCCGCCAATGTTAATGATAAGCATTTAGCATAATAACGTAGCATTTTAAATAAGACTTAGAAAAATTATACTTCCCATTTAAGATGTATTTTTAATGGTTTTAGAATTTTTATTTTTTTACTATGCATTTTTAATGTAAAATTTCGATTAGTATTGAGGAGATAGCGTCAAATAAAGCAAGAGTAGTTTGCATATTTAACCTTGACTTAGTTTTGCATCTTGTATATTGTTAAGATTGCGACAACGATTTTGATGTCATTAAACTGCTATTTCAAAATTCATAAGGAAATGTAGAATGAATTTTAACGACAAATTACTAATAGTGGACACGTGTAGAAAACGATCTTAATAAAGTTTCTTTATATAAAAAGAAAAAGATAGGAAAGAGGGAAAACGATATAATGTGGCTAGCCTGTTTTTTTTTTTTTCTTCCCGGTACTCGGCATTATTCGGGATGGTTTTCTTTTTTTCTTTTGTTAATATAAAAGTGACTGGTTAATTAATTCCCACGAAGCTGTTAGAAAAAATATACATATGCTTTATTATTTTTGAGCAAAATTTCAAGCACTTATAGCATAAGAAATGTTATTATTATCCTGTATCAAATCTCCTGTTTTCGCGGAATAAATGTCACATGTGAGAAGTAAAATAATTTAATTGCGACTTCTGACGGTGTGTCAACACGCATGTAAATAACACATTTGAAAAAGACTATATATAATAATTTTAGTGTAAAAAATTTTTTATAAAGTTTATAAATCTCACATTTCTGTTATTTTAAATTTTAATGAAAGAGGAATTGCATTACGAATATTAGTTACATCAAACGATTTTTAAATATTGACAAAAACTTTTTTTTTCATTCGCATTCGCAATTAGTAGTTTTAGTAATTAACTAAACTACTGGTAATTTTTAAATAATGATTAAAAACTTAATAAAAATTGCCAGAAGCAACTCTTAAATAAAATTCAAAGTTACTATGATTCAAATGATTAATTTATATGATATAATTATATGATTTCACATGATTAAATGGTTCAGAGTTATTATAATATTTGCATTATGTTATAATGGTAACACTTAAGCTAAAATAATCTTTAAATTTAGAATTTATCACAAAATCTTCATTAAAATATTCCCCTATGCTTCGTAGTTGTATTTATGGCCATAATTTGAAAATCTCAATATTTTGGATTTTGTATCGTGCAAAGTATTTATGAATGCTCGTTTTATATTTTTTTGGTTGAAAGTTTTGTCTCAAAATGTTCGGTAAAAGCGAAGTTGTATTTTCTAGACAAAAAACCTAATTTGCATGCTCGTTCTTTTTTTTTTTTTTTTTTTTTTTTTTCATTTTATGATGAAAGCCTTTTTTCAGAATAAAATTATCTCGGGGAGAAAAATGCTTGACTGAAAAAATTTACAAATTATTATGTATCACGAACGAACATCACGGCGGAGAGTTATTGTTTACCGTGGCTTTTTAATTCATATTTTAACTATTTATATGTTCGTGCAATAAATTGCAGTTGATGCGCGTTTAATATTTGGAAGCATGCTACAACTTCCGATATAGAATTAACTAAATCTGCATTTTGAGCCATGAAAAGTGGCTGTTGATGTTAGAGCTAATCCGATAATCTTTATTATATCAGATTTAAAAAAAACGTTTTGTTTTTCATTTTGTATATCAAAACAGTTTTATCAAAATTCATGAAAAATTTGTCAAAATATTTTATTTATGTAAAATACTTTTTTGGATAAACCGATCTTTGAAATTATTGTAGTAAAATTCCATATGTTGCTAGTGACCTGTTGTTATATGAAAATTTCGTTTGTTTTGCTGTGTGTGTTTTTAATGAACAGGATTTTATTATAATAACGATGTTAGTTTGCAGATACTAATGAAATTTTATGTCACTTAAAAAATAATGCCATTGCACGAGTCGTGCTATTTCTTAAGAATTTGCTGATATTTTGCATCCTGTATTCTACACGTACTACCTGTATTTCAAAACAGTTCGAAGTTTCAGCTGATGAGATATTGCTTTCATTGCATCTAGTCGGCGAGTTGTGTAATATTCAAATGCGAATGGAGAATAAAATCTATTACCACATCGGCTGAAAGCATTCATTAGGCAACTGTTATGTGAGAAGGATAAAAATTTTAGCCTTTAGTATATGAAATTTAATAAATGAAGTATATTGGCTATTGTCGATCATGGCTGCTGCAGTTATGAAAAAAATTATTGAATGATTTTGTTTTGGATTTATTTCCAACAATTTATGATAATAGTTTTTGTTAAAATCTGCCAATCATTTTTTTTTTTTTTTCGTTCTAAAATTCTAAGTGCTCAGAACCCCATACATTGATATGCTCGGTATAAATGCTACTGAAAAGCGAATATTCTCTAAAACATGAATTTATAATGTATCTATCTTTTCAAAAATACATATGTACAAACTTTAAGAGTTTCAACTTCAGAGCTTCAACTTAAGAGTTTCAACTTCTCTCCCTTCTGTACATCAACATATTTACTCTGGTGGTCATTGCTTTGCAGTGACATCTGCTTGCCCCCAAATACCAAAGTGTTTATGGATAGTACAAATTCCTTACAAATATTTCGATATTAATAATAATACGTAAATATTAATTATTTCAGCTTTTAAAAAGTGCAAAACACGACAATTTAATTCAATATGTTTTTTGCCCCTCTCAATTCCCTAGTACAGCACCCACAAGGTTCGAAATTTATTTTATGTTTTATATATATATATATAAGACTATTGGTATGGACTTGAAATAATTTAAAAAGATCGTGCCACACGAATGCTTTGGAATCGATATTTTACAATGATACTTTTGCTAATTAATGAAAATTAACAAATGCACAGTTATATTTTTTTATAAATAGTACAGAATAAACTGGTAACTTGTAGTTTATTCCAAAGCAATTTACGAGTAAATATTACTATCCAAACTTTAATTTTATTCAAGACAAAAATTTACAGCAGATGGCACTAAAGGGTTTAGAATCACTGGCCCAAGAAGTATACAAAAACTCATCTTTCGACCGTTTCGAAACTGGACGTTCGGCCTTCGCGTCGAGATTAAGTTTTTACTTCACTGCCATTCAGTCATTAACCTGTTGTATGTTAGACTGCGATTAAACATCTTTTAACTCGAGAGTGATTTAAAGAACATGTTCGTATCGTTTGCACTTCTCCGGCTTTTATTTTGATTGCCGAAAACTGCAAGAAAAACTAATTTGCATAATCTCTGCAAAGTCTAAAAAACTTAACTTGCACAACTGGTTTTGTTTCTTCCAAAACACGTGATTTACTAAAAATCGTAACTTGTTTGAAGTGTACATTCTTATATTTTTATAATTCTAAAACAAGAAAAAAAAATTATTATATAGTTTTCGGTTACAGTGTGATCGCTATCGCTCTGAATAATAACACATAAATTCCGATGTATGATAAATACTTTTTTTCATATAAACCAGAGGTGTCCAAACTTTTCGCGGCACGGGCCGGATCGAAATTAGATCCTTGTTATACGGGCCACACGTATATACAAATTGAAAAATATCATTATGAGTAAAGTAGCATTAAATACTATTAATTAATACTATTTTATTGTAACTTCAAAATACAAAATACTAAACAAACAAAGTATAATTATTTTATATAAATTGAAATATTTTCATGCAACATCTAATGCGAATGATGAAACTGTTTTTTTTTTTTTGTTGTTGTTGTTGTTGAAGAATGTCTTTATAGATGGGATCAAACTTTGTTACACCAATCATAAGCAATGACTGCAAATGATCATCAGATAAATTTGCTCTATATTTTGATTTGAGATACTTCATTCGAGAAAAAGTTTGTTTGCACACGTAAGTAGTCCCAAACATTGAAATGAATTTACGAGCAAATTTCTTCAAAGTTGGAAACTCTTTTGCATCCAAATATTTATAAAAAATCTATTAAGTTTCCTTCCTTGTATTTGTCCTTGATTTGTTCGTTTGCTTGAAGATCAATAATTTCTATTTGAAGCTGGATGAAATTTCAGCAACGTAGCAATCAAATGGATTTTGGAACAGCCGAATTTCTTTTGAATTCATGTCCAAATCAGAAAATCGCTTTTGAAATACCGAAATATATTTTTTTTATTTAGTCTTATAACTTAACAGCACGATAGACATTTGTGTTTGGTCAAGTACAACAACTCCGTTGTGTTGGCCACGTAGTTTTTCGATATACCTTTATAAAAATGAAAAGGTTTGGGCGAAAACATCATTATGTTTTAAAACCCTCCGCGGGCCGGATAAAATCACTTGGCGGGCCGGGTTTGGCCCGCGGACCGTAGTTTGGACACCTCTGATATAAACTAATATATTGTTGAACCAATATCAATGCTTTTCACATACGAATCAATATGACACCTCTTGTGTATAGTGCAGTGAAAAGAATAAAAAAATATATATTTGATTTTTTTCAGATAATAAATTTGATTTTTTGTCTTTGATTTACTAAATCCAAAATTTGAATAAATTACAATTATAATTTTAAAACTACATTCCAAATTTCCTTTATGTAGCTTGTTGTATTTTTAATTATATTCACGTATATATGGACGAGCAGATGAAATTTTCGTGGAGGAATATCATCTAAAAAATAGGAATTACTAATTTTATGTAAAAAAAGAAGAAAAAAAAAACATTCCTAAATTTTCTCATCTAAACAGGTTTCTTTCTATTTTTTTATTAGGTAGAACCCCCCATTCCCCCCTCCAGATTTGAAGGATGTTTAAAACAATTGAAATTTTGTGATGGCTTCTATACTTTTTATATCTAAACGAAATAATAATGTTTTTATAAGAAAATTCATTTATGTTAAGCCTTTTTTTTTTTTTCTTTGCTGATTGAAACGTCCTTAGAAAAATCACATTTGAATTTTTTCCGTACAATTTTTAAAGCCATTGTAATGATTGTATGAGCATATATATGTTGAAAATTTCAGAAAGCAATTTTTTGTTCATAAAAATTTATAATTATCCTCAATCTTTTCCATAAGCAACTATCTAATTGTTCTAACAAAACTTCCAAAGAAACTAGGATATCAGATGTCTTTAGTTTCAATGACACGATTTGAGAATGATTTCATAATTATAGTATTATCATCCATCAATGTCTATAAAGTGATTAAAGTAAGATGATAATTATCAATTTCTAAGATATATGATAAAGTTGTTAATTTATTTTAAAATTGAATTTAAAACACATTGTGGTACGGAAACAAATAAAAGACGATGGGGAAAAAAATGTAGATTTTCATACAATTAACCGAAGATTGTTTCAAATAAGCATCTCATACGTGCATTTGCTATGATTTTAAATAAATCTGTGAAGTTTACATTTTTTCATTATTTCGTTATGATTTTAATTATTCACTATGTGACAAGCAAATGAGTAGTACTTGTTCTCCCAAATATGCAAAGTTATTTTGTTCCTGTATGTGTTAGAATTGTTATATTTTATGGCTGATTTCTACTGCACTAGCAGTCATTTCTTTTTACTGGATTACTGCTTTTTTTTTTTTTGCAGATTAGATTTTAGTTCTGCCAACGACTTTTTATGAAAATTTACCCCGGAGCGAAAGACAGAAACCTGTCATTACACAGATAAAAGACCTCTCATACATATAATTGACATGACCAACAGAAATATCATTCACATAGGAACGGCGTGATATGCGATGTGGCAAGTATAATTTCAGGCAATAGATTACAAGTTGTGTAGTCTACGCTGAATTCCATAAATTTCGCCGTTTTCAGTAGCGTCTGTCTTGCTGAGTTGATATTAAATCCAGTTCAGAGGAATTCTGGTTCTTCCTTTACGCGATGGTTAAAAACTTCTAAAATGATTTGCTTTTGTTTGCAGAAATGGATCCAAGGTTTCCTTTGTCTTCGATTCTTTAAACCCTCGCATTTTCCTTAGGTGGTTTATGAGGGAAAAAATGAAAATCGTATAAGATCGTGGGCGTTTTTGAAGCCTATGGCTATTTGAGGTAAACTTAATTTTTCTTTCTAATATTTCTCTAGAAACATTTTTTGTGGAAACAAGAATTTGAACTACAGTAAAGCTAATTTTGTCTGAACTAGCCAGATGTTATAATCAAACTTAAGATTGTTATTAATAATTATTAATTCATGTTATGTTATGTTAATGCTTCAGTATCTTATTTATCATATATGATTGTTATTCTTCTAAATTTAATTCGTAAATCTACCAAATACTTGAGGCTCTGCAGTGAAAAGAGATAACTTTAACTCCATTGGTGTGTTTGGCAGCAGGCATTTTTTACTTTTGTCCAGCACTACTGCATCTCAGCCAAAATGCTAAGCGAAATTTCAAATTATAATATTGAAAAATGCTTGTTTAGAAATTAAGAGTGATTTGAATTTATCTTCATTGCTGACAGAACGTCAGATAATCAGATTTAACTATTGTCTGACTGAATTCTTCGTACATAATGTCTGATTTCATCTATTGCAGTAGGAACTTGATTGAATTCGTTTTCCATAGGTAGTATTTTGAAAGAAGTCTTCTCATTTCAGTGCACTTACAGAAGCGCCGCAAACAGAATGAAAAATAACACATTAATCTTTCCTATCGTCACGTAAAATTGCACAATAACCGTTTCTAAGACGACCGCCATTATGCGGATTTAATGTCTGGAGTTTATCTCATGAGAGATTATATGTATTCTGCTACATCTCAATATCTAAAGTTTGCAGCTTACTCTTTGTCTAATGTCTTCTCTTGTTACCACGATTTAATTTGGCTGAATTTATGCAATTTTTAATGTTAGTCATTAGAAGTTCTTAAAACAATCTTTAGATTTAAATAAAAATCCATTTGGACAAATTAATAAATTTAATTTGTTTGTGGTATGAAAGATTTTGCAAATGTCTGTATTTCTGCAAAACGAAAATAGATCAAGTTAAACGAAAAAAAATATTTGTTGGCCATCTTGTATAAATATGCTTAAAATATTTTCATTTTTACACAAATGTTGTTTCTTTGTTTGGTCTATGAAATTTATTGGCTTAAGAGTCACATCGGACCGTGCTACCCTAAATTTATCCCTCATTAATCATCAGAAAAGATGTCATAATTTTTTGTCAATTAATTTTGCTCTTAGAAGGTTAGTGGTTGAATATTATAGTTTAGATTTGGATGTTTGATTTTTGATTAAAGATAACGCAGCGGATATGCTTGAATTAATCGAATCTATTCTTTTAATAAAATGCTGCAATATATTCAGACGTACTAAACCTGTAAGATTAAAAAGCATGTCTTCTTTTGGTCACCTGTCTTTATTTGTTTTTTCTCGTTGTTGTGTAATTTATATTTTCTGTAAACTTAACAGCTCAGAAATTATCAAATTTTTGAATTTTGAATCTGATTGCATTCTGCATATTTTGAATGAAACGACATTTTATTGAGAACGCATTTTTTTTTTGTTACTAGTTTTAATCTATTCAAATTTCCTCTATAATTGAAGAACTTGGTAAAACTTCTGCATACAAAGTATTAAAAAAAATTTTATTAGAAAAGTTTGAAAAATCAGTTTTTTTTTTAACTGCAATTATTTGTAGCTTATTTTAAAATGTCCCATCGCTGCTACAGTTTAAAATTTTATTCATGGAATTTTCTGAAATTTTCTCTTCATCTAACTATAGTTCTTTAATTATTGATTTGTAAAACATATCCATGCAATATCAATCATTGAGTAAATTAATCTTCAATTATCAATATCAATCTGAAGTACTGCTTTTCAGGATTGTTTTATCTAAAATAATCCTGAAAAGCAGTAGTTCAGAGTACATCTTTTCTGACGAAATTAAATAAAATTGACCATGAACCTGTTAGTAGTTGCATATTTCATGAATTCAAATGAGGTCAATAAATTATTGATAGTCTTTTGGCATATTTAATGTTTGATAATGTATTATAAGCTGACGCAGCTGTGTTAAGAGAGATTTGCAATCATTAAACTGTGACTAATGTTAGCTTACCATAAAATGATGGATTATTGGTTTATATGAAAATATTCTGTAATAATCAATTTATTAAATTTATAAATGAGCATTGACTAATCTTTTAAGATAAAAGCATCTGAAAAATTTTCGAAGCACAAAAGCTAAAATAATTCATTAAAAAATTCCTCACAAATTACAGTAGAACTTGTCAAATTTAAAAGTTTTTATTTTGAGTTTTTCTCTGACCCTTTAATTTCCAATTAGCATAATTTTAAAATGTCATTTATAATTCAATTTTTATCTTGGTAAACTCTGCGTTCAAACTCCAAATTGTTCTTAATTTTGAGTTTTTTTTTCTGGCAGTTTAATAATCCATACCTTGTACACACAGTGATCGTAAGTAAGTAATTTTTATAAGGTCTTCGAACTTTTCTGGTAAGCGAAATAAGTAATAAACTCTTGTTTTCAGTTAAAAGAAAGTATCAAAAAAATCTTCCTGTTTTTCTAAAAAATTTGAATATGTCAATTATACGGATTTTTTTTTTCTTTTGTAAAAAGCTGTATTCAAAATGCTGTGTACAGTTTATTATAATTATTTTAAAACTATTCATTCAAAATGTGAAACACTAAAAATAAACTTTTATTACCATTTTTAGTTCAAAATTTTTTATATTTCATTGATGCACTCACTTTTCATTCCAATTTTTCTTAATTTGAATTTTAATTGTGATTCTGTTAGATTCGAATTAGCTAATTCTTACTGTTCCATATGGCATATTATAATTCTTTTTAACAATTACATTTATTATTTTGTCTTTTTCCGCCATCCAATAGGTAAGGCCAAACTCTCGAATTCCTCATTATTTACATTATCTATTTACTATATAATTGAAAACTGATTTTTAAATGCCATTTCATACAACTTGTTTATCAACAAAACTAACTTCAATTATTTAACATAAAATAATCTATTGTTATTTGTCGTCACTGTGAGGAAAGCTCTTTTTGAAATATTTGTTCACTTCATTTACACGCGCCGAGTTTAAGCTTGTTGCACGTAGGCTTTGTTTCCGTCGCAGCTGCTGTTGAACCGGTTGATGTGCTGTATGGGGAAAAAAAAAAGAAAAAAAAAAAAATCTGAGCTTTCATTGTTTATCAGTCGAAGGTTTCACCGTTTCTATACGCGTAAGTAAAAGATGATTTGGGCCAACTTCTTTTGATAAAAAGGTAAACATGGCTAGACTGCAGGTCTAATATGATGTAATTCCTGTAACTTCTGACATTTTTTTTATTTAGATTTTTTTTCTTTTCTGCCTAAAACCCTGGATTGTTAGCGTGAATGCCTTTATTAGAACCTGGTATTACTCACTAAGTCAAGCAAGCTGTATTTTTTTTAACATACTGAGAGAAAGTATTATAATTCTTATATATTTAAAAAGAGGGAGACCACTAGGAAATATATTTCATTGAGTTCGAAAAACCATTTCTCGACTTATGTCTGTCAGTCTATCAGTCTTGGAACACGCACCACGAAAATGAACCTACGGACGAACTAACTTTGTATATTCATTTTAAATTAGAATTATAGATTTCTGTCAAATTTTGGATGTAATTTGTTTGCAGAATGTCTGTCTATATGCCTGTTGGCACGTGAGCATTATTCGAAAAATGAATGAATGAATAAAATTTAACTTTGACAAATTTAAAAGCAATTGTATGAATAAAACTTAACTTTTTAAAAAATCAGAAATGCAAATCTGTATCAAAGTTTGGAACAGATACGCTAAAAGTTTCTGTCTGTCTCTATTTGTCCATATGTGAATAAGAATGTTACAAAAATGCAACGAATGCAATAAATGAAATTTAGTATGTGATATTGTTACTAAAATTGTAAATTTCTGTCAAAATTTAGACCGAGTTCTAGAAAGTACGACCTTTAAAATGCACATTCGTGCCCCTCCTCCCCCATAATACGAAAGAACCTAAAACCTATCATATCGTGTCAGTGGATTTAGGAAGGAAAATTAATTGATTTTTTAATAATTTTTGTGATTTTGATTTAATTTTAATGGTTTAGTTTTTTAAATTTATTTGACATAAGATTTTTCTACCATCTGTTATCGAAACAATTTTTTGCTAATTTAATACATCAAATTCCTAATTATTATTATTATTCCAAGTGCTGTATTTTTTTATTTTTTTGAAGTTTTTATACAACTTGCTTTGAATATATAATTTCAATTCATAAGTTAAGAGGCATATTTTTAACTTATGATGTTTTCAGTATTAATTTAAATGGTTGTTCAAGTATCCTATGATGAAACTAATAAATGAAATGCTGCAGTATTGCTAGCTTAACAAGGCTCTTTTTTTTTTTCTGTTTGAGCTGAGTACAAATATTGATTTCTTAAAACAGTTATCGCTCTAAATATTTCCAGATTTCTAAACTATTCCTTTTATATGATCCTTCGTCTTTTCTCTCCTTTAATAATCTCCATAAAGTAAATCTCAACCAATTCTTAAGATTCCTTAACAAAAGATTTAATTAGCATTATTTATGACAAAGCACCTTCTAGATATTCTTTCCTTCGAGCGTGTTCCCAATTATTGCTTTTTTCCCCTTCCAAAAGTCAATTTCTCCCAATCTTTGGCGATAAAAAGAATGGACTTTTATTGGTTTCGTACTTATTCCGCATAAGAAGAAAAGTCTTCCCGAATCTCAGACGAGATCGCACTTCGTAACTTCACTCTGACTCTGCATTGTATTCAAATCCCTTCCCCCCCCCTTGTTTAACTAGGAGCAACAGAGGTGGGGAAAGGGTTCCCATTTGAAAGAGACTTTCTGTTATGGCACTCAGACGACGTTGAGCAATGGAAATTATTGTTGGATTGCGATGTACTTTCTTTTTAAATATCCTTTTAAAGTCTGTCTCTCTGATACAGGAAGCTGGACAGTTTTCAAAAGCTCCCGAAGAGCTTTGACTGGCAGGAAGAACCATTTACAATAAAATCTTGTCATATATATTAAATAATATGGGGCATTCTGTATAAGAAAAATTGAATCCGTCTTCGAAAGGATTTGCACTTATGCGAGGCATTGTGCTGGTAAATGAGGAGGGATGCATATTTTTGCGACATTGAATGGTCATTTTTAAGTGAATGTATTTTTAAGGATGCATATTTCGACAATACTGCTTTTTTTAGGAAAATGCAGTTGTTAAAAATAAATATAGACTATTTTTAAAATCCTTTCTTATTAGTGTATTAAAAATAGAATTCTTAGTCTTTATTTATATTTCGTTATTATAAATATATGGAAACTTGAAATGAATTTAAAAAAAATTATTACCATGTGATACCAAATTATTTATCTATTATATGTGGAATTGAAATTTAATCAAAATAGTCGATTAGTTAATAAATTGCGAAGACATTAAAACAGTGGTTTGTTATCGAGAATACACAAGCGTACAAAATTTTAAAATTGTAGTAAGATTGGAAATAAGTGAGATATCGATTACAATATCCATTATTACAATCACTGAAATAAGTCAAGTTTAATAAAAGTGTGTAAAAAATATTTTTCATGTAGCATATGTTTTAGAACCTGTATTGTCTTGTAATTGTTACTACATTCAGTTTAACAAATGCTGCTCAAGTTTTCTTTTTGAAAAATTTCACTACTTTGTGTTAAAAATCGTTTTTCAACGATGTTTTACATGATCTTATAGATTTTTTATCATTTGAATTGCCATGTGAAAATTGAGACACATTGCGATGTAAAAAGGGAGACACACCCACATTTTTGATAATTATCTGAATTTCGCATTCTGGAATTTGAGAAAAACTCGTATAGTTGAAGATGAACAATGACCCTAGCCATAGTGGCTCTGGAAATGCGAAGTTCGAGTATTATGTTGAAAAGTTTGCTATGGAACTGGAGAGAGTATTTTCTCTTGCAGAGACAGTGATTGTTTACAATATTCTGCCATGGTCATGTGGTACTTTTTCGAAATGGCTCAAAATGTTGCCCAGACACTGATCAGAAACTGTTTTCGAATGGCTTTTGTTTAGTGAAAAGTTACGCAACTTGTTGCCGACTGTCTGGCTTTGGTAGGTAAACTTGCATCTCCTTATCGCGTGCGACAGTGCGCTTTTAAGGTTTGATATGCAACATCTTTTCAAGATTTTTCTAAAGTTTAATTTGTTAGTTTGGTAAGTGCGGAACTTTTTTTAAAGGTAGAATGTTTGGAGTTTTTGATGGTCTCGACTCTCTTAAATGTCTGCTTCTACTTGTGGTGAAATTACTTCAGTGAAAATGGCGAAAGAATAGTTCTGTTTTGCGTTTGAAGTCAGGTAATGTGAATGCTTTTAACTTCTAACTGTATCACCTGAATTTAAATTGAGGTAATCGAATATATAATGTTTTCAAATCGGCAAAACTATTTGTGAACTTTAATTAGCTAACTAACGTTTGCAGACTATAAAATTATTGCAATCTAATGACTTGATTAATGTTTCTTTTCATTTATTCTTAAAAAGGAACTCTAATTTTCCTTTCATTTACTGTTTTAATTCTTATGCTTTTGTATTTTAATTTCAATTGCAAACCTTTTTTTATAGCAGTTCAAAAGCATGCAATTTTTTAAAATTCAATTTGATGTTAGTACAATTTTTTCAAATATTAATTCATTAATTTAAATTTATTTTAATTAATTTTTAATACTTTAAATAGAGTTTTAGCAGTTTGTAACGCAGTTTAAAATCAACAGGTAGTAGCTCAGTCGGTAAAATGTAAGCATTTCAGTATTTTTCACGTGAAGGTGAAGAACGAAAGTTCACTTCTTTCGATGAGAATGTATAGATCACCATCAGCTTCATAAATCTGAAACGGAAAAAAAAGTGAATAAATAGTAGCAAACAAAATTATAAATCCAACATCATATATAGAAAGAAAAATGGAAATTCGCTTTCTATTTTGCCACTTAATATTGTAATTCTGTCATATGTGTATACATATTTATATTAATTGTAATTATTTAATAAAAAGTAAGTAAAATAAAAAATTTCTTTGTTGACCTAAGTAGGAATTGACAAAAACATTTTATATATATTACTTACTGTTTGCTTAGTTATTTTAAAGTTTAATAAAATATACCAAAATAATCATTTTGATTATTGAACGATGGTATCCTAGTATTGTATTTATTGTAAATACATAAAAAAGAAAAAGATGAGAAAAATATTTTCCCTGAAATTTTATTTAAGGTTGATTATTTTCATGTAATAGAAGAAAAATCATGAATACAGTTTTTTTTTTATTGCTATTACATGAAAATAAAAAAAACGTACTGTCATCGCGAATCTTTTAGAAATATGTTCTATCTTTTATTTTTATTTTTTGCGAATTCATCGTAAATTCTGATAATGAACAAGTAAGAGACTTGTATCATCTAATTTTTCAATTTAAAAAGTAACATAAATTTCATATAGCATACCGAGATAGGAAAAAAAGCCTGTTTATGAATTTAAAAAATTTATTTAATTTGAAATAAAAACCGCTACTATTCGGCTGTTTAGTGCTAATTAAATTAATTTATTTAATATTTAAAGAGATTAATTTATTCATTATCATTATGGATCAATTATTTTATTAACATGTTTACAGTCAATTATCTAAATTAAAATTATCTTTTTTATTAAAAATTCAAGCCCATATAGCACAAAGAAAGCCAAATTGCAATTCTTTGGAAAAATTGTTTTTTATTTACTAGAACATATCATAAATAACTAATCTACGAAATTAACTTAAAATCATAACAGCAAGAATTGATTATTAAAAGTAATTGGATTTAAAAAAACTATAAAAAATTTATTTGGAAAGATGAACGTCAAAAACAAATTTCCTAACAAAATTATATCTGTAGTATAAATACCTTTGTTATCGGATTTCAGAATGTAGGCTTCTTGGTAAATAAATTCGAGATAAATAGAAATTCAATTAACTGTATTTTGAAGAACATTTTAATCAGCAAATTAATTTTTATTTCTCTAATGAATTAAATTTCCGCGAAATGAACAAATAATATGTGAGAAAATTAAACCGATCAAGCAGAAAAACTAGAATTTATTACATTTCCAAGAAAGTATACTTAGGAAAATTAATTTTTTGGTATAAGTATGAGATTTCGTACGAATTCAAAGAATAAAATTGAAATTAAATCTTTAAAGTTAAGCTCATCTATTTTTTTTATCTCTTCATCTAAAGAAATATTTTTATAAGAATGCAAATTTTTATATTTTAGTTTGAATACTTTTTACTGTGCATTTATATTTTAGTTTATGAAGGGTACAACAGTATTTTTACAATCGAAAAATTTATCCTTTACATTTTGATTAATCTCCAGATTTCATATCTTTTTGAAATGTTGGAGAAATAATTATACAGAGAGTCGCAAAAAAGCTTTTATTTCCCTAAATACTGCGCATAAACATATATTTTCAATTAAATGTTCCATTAAATAAGATAGGCATTTCTTCCTTTGTATAAAAGTGCCATTTAGTTTTGCTTAGTGAAGTTATATTAACGTTCCCTTTGAAAGCCACACTGGGAATATTTTGAGACGTATCTCATAATTTTAACCTCTGTCAGTTGACGAGGAAGACACCTGATCTGGCGCTTCTCGCCAAATATCCGCAAATATTTGTTCCACAACGTCAGATTTAACGTGTTCCAGGCCTTATACTTGAGATCTAGTACAATTCATTACATTTATTCTCATAATGGCGGATTTTTAGTGCAATCCTAAAACTCTCTGGCATTAGGATTCCATCAAACCATTATACCAATAATTATCTGGCACTCATCTATGTACATAATGTTTAATGTTTAATCATAATGTTTGCTCATTTTGATTGTTAGGCAACTACAAATTTAACTTTATAAAGAAACTTGAAAGATTAAAAATTAAATAGAAAAGAGAGTAATAATGTAATACCGAACAAGAAAATAAATTTCTTTGTTCTCACTTCGGTTCGTGGTATTGAGATTTTCTAAAGAATGTCGCATTTCAGTAATTATGACATATTCGTAATTTGATATCACAAGTGATTAACTGACAACTGACTTTTACTCAAATATAATTATTAATAAATAAAAAATTTTATATTTAAATTATCGAAGGTACAATTGTGAAATAATTTTTAAACACTTCGTTTAACACATTATTTCACCATTTTTTTAAAAAAATTATTAAGAGTTAATAAATGCATTATTTTCTGATTTCATCCTTTTAATAACACATTTTAATGCGTGTATTATCATAGAAATGCGCATCAAAAGACTTATTCAAACATTAATCGTAGCGACGAAAAGTGGTCTAAGTCAATAATAATATTTAATAATCTATGAGTAAATTGTAGTTAGTAAAAAGACTAGTTCCGTTAAGGGGTCATATAAAAATTTTATTTTTATTTGGTTACATTACTATGTGTTTCTCAATTCGTCTGTGAACGTAATTCAAAAACGCAAGACAGAAGAGTAAAATCTAATACATATTTTTTTTACTGCAAAATATGACATTTTTGTACGAATCCTGTCCAAATTAAATTATATTTATGTCTATATGAACACGATAATTAACACAAGCAGCTAGTGAAAAAAAATTGAGCATATGGTTTTATCATCAAAACCATAGATAAGATTTTGGGGAAAATTCGTCTATGGATTTGATCGTTTGTCTCTCTATTTGTATGTCTACGAACGTCATTCATCAGAAGCAGTGCTTATATAAATAAAATTTTATGATCTTATCTTAAAAATTGTAGACCTGTGCCAGATTTTCATTTAAAACGATCTAAGGTAAAAAAATGATAATGCATTATCAGTTTTCTTAATTATATTACTTAGTACAAAACGGGCTGTATTTTATTATTATTATTATTTGCCTAAGATAACACTCTTATTGTTTTTTTTTTGTAATTATTACTACCTAATTTTTGTTAAAGTTTGTAATTATTATAACTATTCTGTTTTCAAGACCTTTGCAGACGTATTGATTTTTAACGTTAGATATAATTGATAATTATCTAAACTATATTATTGCAATATCGAATTTCGATAGTCTGGGATGGATACAAAATTGTTCAAAAAAATTAATTGAGCTGTTCTCTTGTTTTAAAAGTTCGTATTTCACATTAATTATGAACAATTAAAAAAGAATTTTGTTCACATTATTCTGTAATCAAGCAATGTCTGATATAGTATTGACAACATATTGTTATTTTGTTAACTTCAGAAGTCTTTTATTGTAATTATCAGCCATTATTTCTGAACTTTTCTGTCTAGTTTTGCTTTTTCTGTCTAGTGGCGCTTTATAATGTTATGGAAGCTTAAATTGTTATTGTAAAATTATTGGGAATTGGAGATTTATCAAACGCTTCGCTCATTGTTTTTTTTACAAGTGAAACTTGAAAACAGTCTGCATGTATATCGATCCACGTGTGCATGATTTTTCTCTGTTAACGATGAAATCTGTTAGATGAAAATGCATTTTATTATTGTATTTTTATGTGATACAAAAAAATATCATGGATTTTCTTATTACGTGAATTTGCAAAATGCGAAAATAACACTGCGATTCAATCTCATACAACGTCATAAGTAATCTCATATAATGCGTAAAAGAAATTTAACATTGTCAGTTTTTTAAAATAACAAATGTATGGTTTTTAGAACAATAAATAACAAATGTATGGTTTTTTAGGACAACAAATGTACATCCCCATCTTTTATCTATATAAAATGTTTGAACTAGCAGAATTGGTCTACAAGTAACCTTCTCCTATACTCCTTATTGAAGGTGTTATTCCTCCTCTCCTCCCCTAAATATTTTATATCTTGTACAAGACTTTGAGCGTGACAGGCGCTCAGATTTTTATTTTCCCGCACATGAGCTTATTGTGCTTCGTACTATAAGGAGCGAAACCAAGTATTGATATTGTATATCTTTTTGCTGAATAAATTGGAACCAAAATTTGGCACAAAACTACAATTTTAGTTACGTGATCATATACCAGATTTCGTTTATTTAAGTCATTTTGTGTTTGAATTCTTCCATTTATATGGATGCGAATGTATAGACCGACACAGTCCATCTTTTCACTGATTTTATTCGAAATTCGATACAGATCTAACTCTTTTTGATATTAACGCTATGTACCGAATTTTATCCATCTAACCTTTTGCGTTTTACAGTTATTGTATTCACTTGAAGACAGACAGATACACATATATGAATTTCGCTTAAAGTTTTACTACATACTCAGACTGTAGAATAAAATTTATTGTTAAAAATTACGTATACTCAACATCAAAGATTTTTGAGTAATCGATTAACAGATATGATTTCAAAAATGTTTTCCAGACTCCGGTAGGTCCATTTATGAGAAAGTAAAAAGTAGTGTCTCTCGAATAATATGCGTAGTTATAAACTGAAGACGTTTTAAACCTTTTTTTTTTTTTTTTGACAGTTATGATTTTTAGAATGCTTTGTATATGAGAAAAAAGAAAACCGCTTTATTAAAATAATAACTTGATTGACAATGTCCTGCGATTTTTAAAAATAATTATCGTCATATTAGGATCATGCTAATGTTCATGATTTATTTCTTGTGAAACTAAATCTTCGATTTTTCAACTTTTACATTTAAGAAAATTCAGTTGCAACAATTCTAACTGCTATATTACAAATCATTAAGAGACCTTGGATAAGATTCTGAGTGAGAATTTTGCAACGCGATTCATAACTCTTATTATAATTATGCAACCCATTCAGTAGTGTTGACACATCCGCTTTTATCTAAATAGGGAAACTAATTTATTAAATTTTCCTTTTGCCTTCCGAAAGGGAGACTTATTTCATGAAATTTTTATAGTTGCGAATATAGCGACGGTGTATTTCACTAACTTATTTGGCATCAATGATTTCAATAAATAACTCTTTTTGCTATAGGATTATAATACTTATTTTTTTTTCAAAAATGTGATATATGTAAAATTTTGAAATTCTTTTTTCTTTTTTTCCAAAAATGGATTTTTTTTTTTCAATTTTGATCCTCTCAAAATATGACACAGCACCATTTTCTTCGAAAATTATGTCAAATAACACTGAATTTTTTTAATGCTTTATATTTCTTATTAATAATTATAAATATTTCCTTTCTTTCATTAAGACTGTGAGAAATGAAATTAAAAGCAGTATGACTTGCTCATTTCATTCAATAATCAAGGTGAATTTGATTTGATTGCTTTCCCCTCTTTTCTGCTTTTCAAGTGACGCCAGCTGTGTAATTTTTCTGGGAGATCACGCGAATCATTTCCCGAGACACCCTGTTCAAATCAATTATCTTTTTACTAAATTAATTATTTTCATTGTTTGAAACTTGAATTTTAATGGATTTCACTGTGGCAAAAAACAAGGTTTTATTCAAAGCATATCCGGCTGAGTAATTTCGTATTTCCTTTATCTCCCCTTTCCCCTCCCCTTAAGTGGATGTATAAATCATCTAAATCGTTCCGTTGGAGTGAGAGTTAAAGCGGAGTTTTAAAAAAAATACCACTTCTACCCGAAGCTGGAAACTATATTCAGATTTAACTATCAATATTCGAGCGCAACTTGGCCGATAAATTTTTTGAAATAAATTTCTCTGATAAAGATAAAATTTTACCTCGAGATCAATAAAACCTTGAACTGAGAGTCACAGCAAGACTTACAAAAATCATAACACTGGCACAAAACTAGAAACTATGCTCGTACTGAGCTATCAAGTTTCGAGGCCAGCTGAGCGGATAAATATTATTCAATAAATTTTACTGAAAATGATAAGAAAATTATTATGTTATCGAAAGTACTCGAACGACCATGTTCCTTCTTACTCTTTTAATCAGGGAAATGGGTAGTCTGGCTAGTTAAAGGATTCGATTGCCTGAACCAATCCTTTATAGATGATCTTAAGAGCGATCTGACCTGGAACCTCAACTTTGAGATTTTGTTAGTTATGGAATGATTTTTTTGGTGCATAGAATTTCTTAAGCAGCTTATAAAATTACTTCAGATCTGAAAGATTTGCGTTGTCATGTTTTATGAAATTTTATATTAATTACAAATGATTCGAAATTCATTTGTAAATCGCGTTAGTGCAAGTCTCAAAAGTTTTTGAACTTGCTGCGGACAAATTTATTGTTAATTAGTGATCCGATGTTTCTGACTTCACTTTCGTAGATTCAAATTGATAGGCAAATCTTGGTCGCATTTTGAGTGGCAGTTATTAACAGTTTAAGTAGAATCAAATTTAACTGGCAGTTTTATAATTTGGAAAGGTTTCGGTAGAGCCAGACTATGTTTTGAATCATCAGTAAATTTTAATGATTCAAAAATTATAATTTTTGCATCTTTACCTTTTTCGTTATTTTTTAGTTTTAATTTGAAGAAAATTGTTAGGTGTTTTAACAAATGACAGACGCTTATATTTCGTTTCTTCTAGCATCAATTAATTTTCCTTCATATGCTAAGGCCTTAGCAATTTCAAGTTTACATGGGTCTGCCGCTACGGTTTAAACTTTCGAGAACATGTTAGTTGGTAGCCGTTAGGGTTTATTAAAAATCAATCCTGGTCCATCTTACACCTGTATATAGAATCAAATCTTATGAACTAAATAAACTAAATCTAAACCATAGAGAAATGAAACTTGATATATTTTTTAAATCTATTTGTATTCTGATAATTTTTTTTTTTCATTCAAAATTTTAACTGGATTTTTACCTCGAAGAAGTTAAAGAAGTGTGTTAAAGTTATGTCGATTATTCGTTTTTTGCTGAGTTGTTGCTTTATCTCTGAAAATACCTCCATCTGGAGTATGCAATCAACATGAAAAGGGTAATTACATTCTTGGTGAGAAAATTAAAGAATAATTTGGCTGCAATCAATTTTAAAAAGTGCTGGCATTGTGATATTTGTTACTTCTTTTAATTTCCTTTAGAGTTAGTGAGAAACGCAAACAGCATACAGCACTATATCTCCAAATATAAGATTATTTTACAAATATTATATGTATTGTAAAAGTATATTTTGAATTCAATTTTTTTTTAAATCCTGAAATGTAAAATTAATATTTCGAGACAATAGGACAAATAGCTCTTTGGTCAATATATATCTGGCACTACTTTGTTAAGAGGTGTATTTCTTCGGTTTTCGAGAATACAATTTTATTGTAATAATCTCGGTAATCAGCCACATCTGCTTTATTTCTGTAGCTGCATAATTTTAAATACTTGGTGGTTGCTCAAATAGGAATAGTTATTTGCAGTTTTCTTCCCTAGAGCATGACAATTATGGTCAAATTGTTTTATAGGACTAGCCAGACAATTCATTGGAAGAATAGGCTCGCTTACTAATTGTTATTGGCCGGAAATTTGGCCCTATCTCGATTAATGTTGTCTTTGATAATGAGCAGAATTCTTTTCATCATCTAATATGTAGCTCTACCCTTATTATTTATTCTGTGTGACGTGATTTGGTTTTTGCATCATACTAAATTGAATCAGTAATGAATTTTGCACTTGTTCCCTCTAACCGATGGTGATCAAAATTTGATATAGACCTATAATTTTGGTGGCAAAACCACATGCCGAATTACAGTCATGTAGTTTTTAAGTTATCTTATTCACATGTATGTAGCCAGTGTCCTGGTTTAGTGGTAGCGTGGGTTCCTAGTGCTCTGGGCGTCCTGGGTTCGAGCCCCAGTTCGGGATTGGTTGTTATTCTGTGTTCTAACCGTGAGTAATGTGAATGTGCCCCCCTGTGAAAAAGGGTTGTGCATGCGAATGCGAAGCATAAAGTAGCTAAATCGTACTCTTAGCCTTAGATGGTGCTACTGAAAAACAAGGGATGCTGATTTAGGCTTAAAATCGCTAACAGCGGTCAGCGGGCTTGTCAGTGACAAGTGCCATTGAAAACATCAATAACATGTACACAGACGAGAAGACAACTTCTCATCAACAAATTTGATAGAAATCTGCAATTCTTTTTTAATAACCAATTATCAAATTTCATCTTTCTAACTCGTAGCGTTTGATTTATTGAATTCAATGATAGAATTTCAAAAATGACTTTTCCGGAGTAAGGCAGAGCTAAGTCATTGAAGATTCATCAAAATCTCGAGATCGAATACATTGCCTTCCAGCAGCTTGTTCTTTTACGTGAAGAAACTGTCATTGTCTCACTTTTTTCTTTGATTCTGATTTCTACTCTCCTTGATCTTAATGTATTTCATTATGGGTAGGCTTTCGTTAGTGTGCTGGAATAGCAAATTGTGCTATATAGACATCAAATACTTGATCAAATACCAAAAATTGTTCCACATTTCTTAGTCTCCTCCGTTTATTCTTAGAAAATGAAAAGTGTCCGAGTAACACTGGTAGCGCGTTTGTTCATGTGATAAAACTTAGTTATTTTTCGTGACATTTTAAGATTCAAAATGTCACGAGAAATTGCTGAATAGTTGTTGTCACGTAAATGTTTAAAATGTAACATTTTGCGTAATACAGAAATAGCGTGTTATATGTATGTATCATTTTACAATTGTTTTATATTATTAGGTTTTAAGTTTCGTGAAAGTACTCTGAAATAACAAAATTATTAAATTTTGAAAAAAATGCAATTTTAAAAATATTAATTACTTTTTAAGTGCTAATCGGGGTAAGAAAAAATAGCAGATGTTTCATTGTTATTTTCATTCTTTTAATTTTCTAATTGAGTCACCAGATAAATCACTCACTCATTCTTAAAAAGGTTTCGTTTTTTCTGTTAACCGAAAATGATTCAGTGTATCAGACACTGATTTGCCGATATGGGCTGACAACTTATACCTTTCCGAAGACTCTAAAAATCTCCAGTTCTTACCGTTTGGGATTTCTTTCTCATCCTTAACACGTTTATTATTATTTTTTACAAATTATTTTTGACAAATCAACTGCTTTTAATAACATATGATATGCGTATGAAATGACAATATCGTGTCAACTATAAAAGCATTCAAAATTGATATTTAAATTTTTGAAATGAATATTTCTAAAAGTATATAGTTCTTAAAGATCACCGCTTGGCTTTTTTAGTGAACTCTACTCGTAATTTGCCTCTTAGCGAAATTTTACATACAATAAATAAAAATAAATTAATAAAGAGCTGCATATGTTTTTTTACGCTTTAAAAAATCTCAGACTTCGTATTTTCTCATTTACAAATTGTACAAAGTATTGTTTTTCTCATTTACAAATTCATGCAAAATATTGTTTTCTCATTTACAAGTCATATAAAATTTATTTTTTTTTTCATTCAGGAATCATGCAAAATATTTTTTTTCTCATTTACGAAATATACAAAAAAAAAGTCATTTACGAACAATACAAAAAAAAATCATTTACGAACAATACAAAAAAAAATCTCATTTACGAACTGTGTAAAAATTGCTTTCTCTATTTACGAATCATACAAAATATTATTTTTCTCATTTGCGAACTATACATATTGTAATCTTTTTTTAAACAAATACTTTCTTGTTTTAATCTTCCTGCATTCAAAAATGATATTTTCGACATTGTCAATAGACAAAAATTTCTGTCAAATGTTGATTAAAACCTGTGAACGAGATAACATTAAAAAAATTATATGAATAAAATCCTATATTTGATCTTGACATGAAAACTGTAATCCTATATCAGATTTTGTACCCAGCTGGTCAGTTGGATAACATACAAAATATATAACTTATTTTTTTTATTCTTTTAAGAAATTTAACATAAAAAGCATATGTCATGAATGAGAGAGTTTACGGAAGAACGTCGGTTATTTGCAGACTGTATTAAAATCTATATACAGTTTGCACTTAAAATAAATCATGACCTAAATTACACATTTATTAAAAGAAAAAGCATTGATAAGTTTGAATAGAACGGTGCTTATTTTATCTGATAAAGATGCATCCAGTTCCCAGCCGAAGCGAAAAAAGGGAAACGGTGACAAAATGAGTTGCCCATTCTTCGGGAAATTGTTGCGACGAATTTTCCGGGGACAGTCACTCGGGACATCAATCAAAGAGGGCGAAAGTGCTTCGTTGGAATCTCGGCAGACGTTCTCCCTCCCTCCGGGACAGTCACTGCGAACGTCAGCACTTGCCCAGTGTCGGATTTCGGCAGATGTGAAAATGTTAAGGAGATAAGTGCAAAAATCGATTAATTATCCAAATATCGCAAATGAATGGAGAAACTTGCTTACAGAGCTGGTTTGAGCCAGTAGTCTAAATAGAAAAAACGGATTATTGGGATGTAAATTGGTGTTGGTGCAGTTTTATTTCATGATTCTGAGACTGTTTAGTAGACAGTATTGCTAGTACGTTGAATGAACTTCACTTATTCCAGAACTTAGAATAGATATAGTCTGTTGCATATGCTAAAGTGTGCTTTAGAATATATACATATATATGTATCAGTAAATTTCGGAAACCTTAAAATCCCCCCCCTACACACACACACACTCCTGAAGACTACATATATTTCTCATTCAGATTTTCTGCCAAGATTTAATAGGCTTCCCTCAAAGTATACAATATGTATAGGTGCAGTTTCTTATAGATTGTACAATACTATTAGAATTTTTTTCTCTATGCCAATCACACCACTTTAGCATCACCTGTACAGTTAATAAACAATAGTTTCTAGTACCATTTTTATATCCTTGGATCTAAGTTTGTGTAATTTTTTAAAAAAGTGTCTAAAAGAAAATAATACTGAGACTTATATAATTTATATTGATTGAAGAAAATTATACAATGGTTCCCACATCACCGAGGAAAAGTTATTTGTGCACCTCTAAGTTGAAAAATTTTCTTGAATGTTTAAAATGATATTGTATTTTTATAATCTTGATTATAAATTATCATGCACCTTTTCAAAATAGGGGGTATTATTTGAAAAAAACTTTTGATTTTTCATGCACCCCCCCACACAATTTAGTCTTAATGTGTTTCTAATTAGGAATTCAGATATATAATGATTGCCATAATTTCTGAGGTCTATATTTCCCGCATATTTTTCTTTCCTTCTTTACGAAATGCAAAGTTAAATGTAATCTTCAAAAAAAGAAGAAAAAAACTCTCTATCTGATGAAGTTCTCTATCTTAACTCTCCAATTCCCTAAAAAGACTTTTTTGGGACTCTGAATGTCAAAACAAGGTAACTAAAAAACGCAACAACCTAGAAGGATGAAATCTGCTATTTAATCGATAGCGGGCTAGAGAGGGCGGAGAATTGATTAAAAAAATTATCAGACTTGTTGCCAAATAATTTGTGAAAAAAATTATGAAATATAAAATGTAAGTACTACTATGTGTGTTTAGAGTGATTATTAATATTGTTATTAACTAAATAAAAAAATTGTTTTCAAGATCGGATTGCAACAAGTTCAGCCCTCTATTTTATGGATAACCCCCGTTTATGCTGGTCTGGCGCATGTTTAATGTGTTGAGGATCGAATATCCCCAACTACTGTGGCGAGGAAGCTGAAAAAAGAGACGTGGACCTTATCAACCACCCACTGTTCAAAATTATAAGATAAGATTGAAACTAAACTAACCCTTGTGTAGCTTCAAAATCGGAGTATTAATCTAACTAAATTAAACTAAACATCGCATTGGCCGCTATCTCGGTGTCTGACGTAATATAAAATGAATTTTAAGCCCTCTTTTACATTAATAATTCATAGGTGGTGTGAAAGTTTAGATAAAAAAGGTATCGACTAGGACGCCATTTTCAGCATCTTACCGAAGTTCAAATTTACCTGGTCCATTCTAAATTAGCCCTTACATAGCCTCAAAAACGGGCTATTAATTTAAATAAACTGAACTTTCTAAACCTCGTGTCGGCCTTTAATGAAGGTGCGCAACCCGACGCAACGCTAAGTAAATTCTAAGCCCTACATATTTTCGACTAGTCCACATTGGCTTTTTACAGTGTTAGCTCAGATATCCGCTTCTACGAAAGATTGCCATCTCTGTGGATCAAATCAAGTTAAATCTATTAAAAGTCAAACGTCCTCCCATAATTGATAGGCGTGGAGCATAAATTCCGCCCCAAACTAGTGCTTGTGTAGTTTTCAGAAACGAGACGTTAATTTAACTAAATTGAACTAAGCTTTTGTAACGTTGCGTCAACTAGTGTCCCTGCTCACCATCACGTAAGGTGAAATATAAGCCCCTTCATATTTTCCGCGAGTGAATCTCAAGATGCTCCATTTTCAACTGTAGAATTTTCTTCACTTTTTTTTTTTTTTTTGCGAGCCTACCGGTTTTTATTTTTAATTTTTTTAAAGTATGCTAATGTTGAAGGAACTTTCTCCGAACAACATTCGTGGAAAACTGGTTCAGTCCAGCCCTAACAACTAAAGCGTAGATTTTTTTCGCTTCTGAGGAGTAGACTATATGTCTGGAACTCTCCTGGAAGCCAGACAGTAATCGTCTTTTGTCGCCACTTGCATGCTGTCTGCCAGTGCTCGCCCGTACATATTCACTTTTGCCGTAATACACCGCATTCTGAATACTTAGAGTGGTGTCAATCTCCCTTTTTATTTCGGATTATCTGAAAATCAGGTAATCTAAACAGGTCGCGCCGTTAGTCGAGATTTCTATGTATTAGAGCGGCAAAAACAATAATTTCCCTCCAGCCTGCGATGGGTATTGAAGGTGAAATCAAACGCACAGTTCGAGACAGATAAAAACTAAAAAGTGGTTAATCGGGGGACCTTTAATGGCAAATTCTCAAAATTAAATTTTTGATTACATTATTCCATTGATACAGTGGATGTGACGAATTTTCAATTAAATTAAATTTTGAATTGTATTATTCCATAGATACAGTGGTACATGTCTAATTTGATGGTGACGAGGTGTATTTAACCATCGAAATTAATTCTAAAATTAATAAAAGCTATTTACAGTTTTTATATTCGAATTAACTGAAACAAACTGGAATTATAGATAATATTATGTTAATAAGAAATTCTGGGGATCAGAGAAAAAAATCGAGTTCCTAAATTCGAATTATTCAAATTTCACTATATAAGAAAGGATGAAATAGTTAAAACATATCATTAATGATTTAAATATTAATAGCTGATAATTAGTAAATTTTCTTTTAAAGTTTTTTTTTCTTTTACTTGTTGCTCTATTAGACTAAGATTCAACCTTGTAATTTTCGGTATATCAACCGTGTTAACTTCCCTTCCCTATCGAGACACTCTTATTTAAATGATTCACTAATCCCCCCTCCTTTCTCTTTTAAAATGATCCGAATACATTAAGATCTTGATAGCAGTCTGGAAAGCATCTAAAAGCATAAATCTTAACCCTCTGACCAGAATGTCTATCATTAAGACTCTTGGAAGCATATCTTAAGTAAACGTGTGTTCTAGAGATTTTTCCGGTTAGAGAGTTAAAGCTATTTCCTTTATGTGGCCTTAAGGTTTCTGTTTTCCGTTTTATTTCATATTTCACCAAACCTTTCAACTACAGATATTTTATATCGCAACATAGAATCAACGTTTGCAGATAGCTTGAAAATCTTTTGAAACAAGGTAATAGGGTTAACATATGTTCAAGTCTAACGTGTGCTCATGTAGTTCACTTTCTTACTAACAAAAAAAAAATTAATGTATTGGCAGGAAAAAACACACATAATGATATTTTGTCAGTATAATATGTCATCAATGTATGTTGCACCGCTATTGCCATGAAAAATGTGTTTCTGTTACAGAGATGACATTTTAAAATAAAGGCACGTTAACTTTTTTTTTGACGTGGTGACTTTCATCTATACACCAAAGATATATTTTTTCAGTTTTATAAATATTCAAAATAAGTACGATGAAATAATAAAATATTATTATAAAAGTAGATATATCACTTCGAAACAAAGAGTGGAATTCGGTAGCATAACTTGTTTAAAATAGATCGGGGTGGGAGGTAGCGAAAACATGCATGAATGATATGAAGAATATAACGGAGAGATTCGAACTGATTTAACGATTACTATACTTCATATTATCTGTGACATTTAAGTTATTTTTAGTTTATTATCTGATTATTCTTTCTCGGGATGATTATAAATTACACAAGATTCTTATGCTATTTTAAACTTTCATCCTGAATCCCGTGCCTAAATTTAATGTAATTGAATTTTTGGCAAGAAAAGAAAGTTATGATTTCCATTTTGTTCGGCTGCAAATTTTCCCCTCCAGTCTTTTCCGTTTTATTCGACTGTCATAAAGAATGCGATTAGGATGTCTTGTTGTAAACAAACTCAGCGGAGTGAAAAGTTTTAAATATGATTCTTAAATCTCTGACCTTTAAAAATTTTCTCCCTGCTTTGGTTGAACTGGGAAGCAGCGGGTGGGTTCGGCTTTCTTATTTTCCCCTATGTAAATTTTTGTCTAAAATTCTAATTGACTGCTGTTGCTGCCGTTCTTCGAGTGAGAAAACTCATTGTGGTCGGATTTGTTCGATCGAATTTCTTCCGTTGGTGAAATAAATCTCCCTTCGTTTCTCATTGAAAGCAGCGAGAGTTCCATAAATAAGCAACCGCAGGTGAAAGAAGACGGTGAAATCGAATGGCGGAGGTCACGTCGTCTGGCTTGAAGTGGGACGCCAGACATTCCTTATCATTCGGATGGGCAGCAGATGCTCCTACAAAAAGGATGTCTAGTCAGGGGTGTCTGAGACAGCGTGTTTTCGAATGTCACGTCATCTTGCTTTTTGTTTATTTCGTCGAACCTCGCTTTTCTTTCTACTTTTTTTTTTTCAAAAAATCTCGTCGTTTTGTATTTCGGCCGTCTCAATCGCTAAGCGAACCGGGCGCCAGCTGCTGGAACTGGGTTCGAATCTCGATAAGCGATGCATTATGATGTTTAAATTCGAAAGTCTTTGCGTATATTGACATTTCTTATCGTGCTTTGTTTATTGCATATGGAAGGGCTTACTTTAATACATCCGTCTAGTTTAATGCACGTGCTTCTTTTGTTTAGCTGGCTTAGTGTCTGAGATAATATGTTGTGGCTGTCTTGACTTGTCTTGTTTTAAACTATTGGAGATCAGTCTTCGGAATTTTGAATCGAAGTTGGAGGAGAGGAAGAGACACCTAGCCGGGAATCAGTTGCATTGCAATGTGTTAGGTTCGAATCTCGATAAATTGACCTATTTCTTGCCTTGCTCTATGTATCACATAGGAGAAGGGTCTAATTTAATACACTCACCTAGTTTGAAGTATGAGATTCATTTTTCACCTGACATCATATTTTGCGTAATGCATTATGGTATAATTATGTCATATTTCTTTAGATTGACGCATCTTTTTTATCTATTATATTGATGCTCTTTCTCCGAAATATTAATGAGTTAAGAGATAAAAGCACCTCAACCAGAATCAGTGACGTTGCGACACGAGATCAGAAGGGCTATAGTTGACCCGTCTTAAACGTTGAAAAGTGATGGTATGAGTTATGGTTACCTAGAGTGCCATGGAGACATAAGATTAGTGCGTTCGTCATTTTAAAACCCAAATATGACGAGGGTGTAAAAACTATTGTCCGGCTCTATTTAAAACTGTTAATTCAGTGATAATGTATGAGAGCAAACTAACGGTGTTTTCGCCCGAGTAACTAATCAATAGTGGTTGATGTTGCAATTACAAAATATTTCTGCTTCTAGTTCATTTTTTAAATCAAATATCAACAGGCATAAAAGTTGGTTATTTTCCCTGCCCATGCTGCATTTATCCATTCTATGCCATTTGCTGGTATCCTATTTTGTAAATTTATGCACCAATTCAACGTGAAGATTTTTGACAAACTATGACGAATTTAGTGCGTACGAGACATATTTACTCGACTGATATTCTTAATAGAGTTGGATTTCGGGCCTATCATTTTTCGATGCCGAGCCAACGCGATTTCATGTTGAATCGCGAGCTCATCTTCTGAATGAAAACTGCTTTATTGTATAAATGTTGCATTTTGAAGTTAAACAGCATCTCTTGGCGATGGTGTTAAAAGTCCCTGCTTTGAAATTGAAAGATCTTGTGAGTGATGGAATCACAATTCCAACGGATTCATTTTGTATTTGAAGAGGGGAAAGACAGTAAATAGCTCGGCGGAAGGAATGTTTTTGAATTTGATTTCAGTCTAACGAGTCCGTGCCTTTTCATAAATCTAAGAAATGTTTCTTTATGAAAAGTCATCTTACCTTTATTTTCTCAGAATATAGCGAAAATAGCATCCTATAGAAATTTTCATGGAGACCTGTAGTCTCATTTCAATTTTGCTAGAATAGAAAAAAAAATTAGTAAAAAAAAAATGCTGTAGGGCATTAATTTTGAAATCTCAAACGATAATTATGTTATAAACTGATGCATATATTGCTAAAGTAAATGAATGGAGCTAAAATGAAAGTAGCGTAAATTTATAAATTCTGAAGATGCATGTATTTTAAAAGTTTGGGTATTAAAAAAAATTAACGTTAAAAAAAGAAATGTGAACTTTTCGTATCATCTAGTTGAAAAACTGATAATTGGATTGTTAGGCTTCAAGTGTGTCGGTAAATAATTTCAAAATTTATCATACACGCAGAAAATGTGATTGAAACCTCGTGAAATTTAGGCAGATTCATTATTTCATGATCCCTCCAATACGTTTCGGAATCACTTGAGAATTTTGCGGGAATTGAGACAATCATAAATGACTGATTTTATAACAGTCACTTTATTCTTCTAATCCCCTTTGCAACGACTGCAGATATTGCAACCTTTCTAGCCAAAAGAGGTGTACAATGAGACCTGAAAGCTGTAACTATCTTATGACAGGTCGCAAATATAATTTGTTGATAGAGACATAAAAGGATTTTTAAAAAATATTGAAATCCGGGATGACGTTATGGAATTGCCAGAAATTGAATCCGACTAACCAGGTTTATATCAGTCTTTGCCATTTATAACCAGTTTTTTTGTTCCCTGAATATGCAGCCTTTTTTCTCCGTGAATGACAACTGCTTCACACTGATATTCGAATGATTTGTTTTCTTCTAATGTCATCGATGTATTACAATTTCTCTGTACATATTTTTCCTTACTGAGTGAATTTTTAAACTAAAACCCTATCAATTCTTTCTATGGTCTCTATCAATTTTTCTATGATCTAATATCTAGGAATATCTATCAAACTGAATTTATCTAACCGTTTTACCCAATCATTCTTTTAAATACTTTTTGTTGGTTTATTTTTCCGCACGAAATTTTATCATTTTTAAACTTCATCACAATTGTTTCAGAATCACAGAGTTGTGTCCGATAGTACAATACTACTGTGTCATGAATTAAAAAATTTGAATATGTTTAACAAATTCAGCATTTTTAATAATTGCTGATGCTGATTTTTAATAATTGTAGAATGGTATTTCAAAAATAAAAAATAGCTTCCAACTTTTAAAAATGTAATTAAGTATTTTGTACTAGAATCCCCATTCTAGAATTTCCTGTCTCATTCTCTATGACGCAGCATGGTTAAAAAGGACTGTTGTGCCTTAAAACACAAATGAAATGAAACTATAGATAGGAGAAATCAGAAAATTTTCAGTGTAAGTCAATGACCATTAAGAATGAGATAAAATAATCAATTAAAAATTAATTGTAACATATATTTATCTTTTCTTGTAACGTCATCTGCTGTTATAATATCAATATAGCGGTTTGAATACTTAATATATATTTTTTTGCAACTGAAAATGTTGATTAAAAGTACCTTTTTATACGCTATTCATTTTTGGAAAAAAATTGACTTACACTCATTGGCCTCTGAATCACCCAGAAAACAAAAATTTAATTGACTGATATCTAATTCAATACTACCTGATAGAGAGCTGTAGCGCGAGTAAGGAAAGTGTCGAGAAAAGAAATAGAAAAATAAAGTTGAAGAGTTGTGTTGGTGTGATTGATAAATCCATTTCAAATTACAGGAGGTTTATTTGAGAATAAGCAGTTCTTAGATGCCCAGAATAGATACATCTCCAATAATGGCAGATATTCCACCTTTCGTGTTAACTTAAACCTTGCTCTGAGTCTATTATTTTGAAACTTGACGCCTTCGTTAATTCCCATGGCCTTATCTTTAGCATCTGTCGGTACTATTGCTGCTTTTAAACTGTCTGCTCGAGCACCCTCAGTAGTTCCTTTTAAACTAATCAATCATTAGGATAAACTTTCAGTAATTGCTTGTAAATATTATGTTCCAACTTTTCAGATTCCACTTCAAACACTTTTCTTGTTACAACTACATTTTTTCCCGTGCCTTTTCTAACAGAGCTTAATTTACTGTGCTTAAAAATAACCGAAATAAATCGTGTATAACAGTCTAAGTCTGAAGCAAATATACTTTATAAATCAACTTATTTGCTTTGCTTATATGCTTTGAAGACATGAATTCAGCTGGAAAATTATATAGGTAACAATGCATAAGACTTATTCATTATTTATTACAATTAACCACATGCCATTTTCCTCAAAATGTTTGAAAAAAGTTACTACCTTTCTGAAAAGAGCATTTGTAGAATTTTTATATGTTAAGTGCATGTAATTTTTAATCTAGTATTAGTTCTTTGAATGTGATGTTGATGTCTCTACATTCCACTGTTAAAATTTATTATTGTGTTAAGTTAGATTTTAAAGCTGCCTTTCCATTCTGTACTGAAGAATATTTATTTTACTAAAATATTTTAGTTGACAATAGACACGTTTTAAGTGGATTGGTATTTTACGTCGTCGAATCATACACACCAACCAAACCAACATTGTGGATGGACATGGTTGGAATATTTAGTCATATCTCCTTTCGTTCTAATTCACTTTTTCTCCAAGCTGTCGATTGATTTTCCGATTCGTGAGCTTTGCAGTGCACTTTTATAGGGTTCACTGTCCTCTATGCTTTTGTCAAACCTAAAGATACTTCCGTCCTTTCCCATTTTAATAGTTCCTGATTGATCTTCCCAGTGGGGCTTCATTTTACTGATCCGCCTTGTATGCATTTATTGCAGCATAAATTTATCTTCTGTCTCCCCTTACACCCCATTTCTTCTATTTTTCTTTCTTGCTTTTTCTGTGACTTGTTGAGCGAATCTCATCTTGAAAACATTGTTGATCGAATATGATTCTACATGCGATCCTTTATTTTTGCGGCATAAATGCTAAAATTAAGCTTAAAAACATATATAAAATTACAACTAAAACAGGTAAGATTTAGATTTTTGTAGATCCGTTATTGAAGTTTGGCTTTTCTAAGAACTGAGCAGAAAAAAAGTTTAAGAATCAAATCAGGTTCTATTTAATTGAAAAGTAATTTATATAGTAAATGGTCATTCGAACAGGATGGTCACGGTCGTTTTACAATTATTCTTACCATTGTAAAGTTATAATGCATTTTATTATAACATATGATTCTTGACTTATTTGAAATAACTTCTTTTTCTCCTATGCCTTCCTGCAATGTTACATTACTTGAGCAACTATTTTGTTTTACAGTCTCTGAGATAAAAGTCTTTTCGTAATATATCTGCAATAAAGAACTGTTTTAGAGCAATGAAAATCGTTTAATCGTCAAAGAGATTGGTTGTCGGTTTAGGTTGTTTACGTATGTATTTACTGCCTGAAAAACGTCTGCTTATTTTTCCGCATTGCGGCATGTTAATTTGACTATTTAGTTGGGCATTCAAAAATGGAAAACAGAGATCGACATCAATAGGTACACAAACAGATTTTTTCACCTCGCTATAGCATTCTATTAATAGATGTTTGAATATTGTTACAGCTATATTCTTGCATTTTAACAATTAGCCTGAAATAATTCAACGCTCGCAATTGACGAAAATTTCTCAGTTAAGGTGAAATATTCTTTGAAGATGTCACCTGTTGATGTATATTCAAGATTAGACTTTAACTTCTTAGATTTCTTGCTTAGAATGACTAAAGATGTAAAAATAAAATTTATTTTCACCTTTCCTACCTGAATTGCCTGCAAGCCAAAGAATAAAATCTCTTATTTTCACCTCTAGCTTCGAATGTCCATAGGCCAAAGAATGAAATGTCCTATTTTCAGCTCTATACCATTGAAAAGGTTTATAATCGCTTAATTTGCTCACAATCTTTTAAATTCACTTGAGTGAATTGAATTCTCTTATGGTGTAACATGTTTTCATCTTTTTATTTTCAAAAGATAATATTCTTTATATTGAATTTCAGTATGTTTTCCCCCATTTTTAGATCAATTTAACAAAAGTTTAATTTTTTTTAAAGATTTTATTACCCTAGCTAAATAACCTAAATAAATATGCCGCGAGCATTACTATATTTTAAATATTTAATCTTCTGATAGAATTAAGGATGTGTGCAATTGCCTGAAAGAAAAAAGCAAATATTTCATCGAAAATTTTTTAATGAGCCGTAGCAAATTTTGCAAATATTTTTAAAGTTGATGATAACTGATGAAAGGTTCTCAGTTAATTATCGATCGTAAATTGCTTATTATTTACAGATTTCAAAACAAACTAACGTTTATTCTTTCCTAAGTTTATGCAAGATTTGTTTTCTATTTAGACTAGAAAATTTATCTGACATAACTTCTTATTTTTATGTTACTTGACTTGAACGTGTGATAATGCGAGCTGTTTGTCCTTACGACGCTATTCTTTTTCAGCAGTGTGATTGGTCAGAAGATTTCTTCTCTTGTCATCATGGCGTTGGAAAAATGGAATTTGATAAAAGCAGTATGAATGAAGGTTGGATATTTTTCATTTTTCAAATCTTAGTAATTTATATTTTGGTAGGAAATATAGTGGGTAGTTAACTTTTTTTTTTCTGAATGGTAAGTACTAAATTAGTCCGACTGTTGTTGTTTGAGGGCTTTTAATATACAAAATGCGAATCAGTTTTAACATTTTGCTATTTTTTTATTGTTTAAAAAAATGCAAGACCCCATTTCACCCTTTTCTCTGAATTGTTTATTTGCATTTCATTCAGTCAACGAATGGAAATGGCTCTCATGAAATAAATGAAATTTCTTTCTTACTGAAGTGCATTCGTCTTGGAATGCTGATAGTATTTCAATTGAATTCGAATTTATTATTTGCTGTTGTTGTTAATAAATTAAATCTACCACACACCAGTATTTTAGGAACTTATTTAACTCATAATTGGAGAATGTTTTTTGTTAGGGACCATTCTTGAACTTTCGTATTTTCAATATTCATTAGTAAATCTCATTGTGACGATAAGACAGGTTATATTTTTTCTTCATGTAAAACATCTTACATATCATCTGTCAAAGTGTAAAAAGTCTTTCATCAAAAATTACATTTGATTAAAATCAAATAATCGATACAGCCAGCGGATGCCAAATTGCTAATACCAAAAAAGTAAGATGCTGAAGTAGGCAATGCAATGCAGCCTTATTGAATTGCGATAATGACTGTAATTTATATGCTTTCACGACTCTCTATTCTGTGATATTTTGTTTAAATTATTAGATTAAAAATCTTATCTCCTAAATTCACTGGTCTATTGAAAATTAGTAAATTGCAGTTCAGTTGCTTATCTCTTAAACCACAATTAGTTACAATTTTGTAAGGCTATAAGGAATTTCTTCTCTCAATAAAGAGAAAATATTTGCGTAGCAAAAAGCCTTCTGGCGTTTTAACGAGAATTCAGTAATCACGGCAGTCAGTGAAAGCTATTCAGTTTTTCGTTGCATTTAAACAGCCAGTTTTACTGAATAACTTAACAGCTCACGGAAACTTGTTAGCTTCCAGAAGAGGTTGTCCCCCAAAGTATACTGTCATATAAATTAAAAAGCTCTGCAATTCATTATGCAGAAAGAAATGAATGCTAATGTTCAGCATTAGCATTCGTTTCTTTTAAACAGTGCTTGGTTACATGTGTGTGTGTAGGGGTGATCTTTATTATTTGCTTTTGCTTTAACTAACTCTCTTGTAGAAACATGCAAAATTGTCACCGATTGAAGATAAATTCTCTCAAAGAACTTCAAACTTATTAAATGGGAAAACAAAGTTTGGGAAGTTCGTTACTTGAATAAGAATTGTATGTTTGCCTTCAAGCAATGAAATGAGAACGAAGAGTTCTGGTAGCAGCTTGTAACAGGCCATGGATATTGTTACAGCTAATTATCAAATATAAGCTCTACACAGTTCTCGTTTATTCATTTGCAGTATTCTTTTGCATGGCGGTTTACAATCCGTTTAAGATTTTCCTTTTCAATAATTATTTTTCTTCAAGATTTGAAAGCCATATAATTAATAATCATTTAAATTGCTTCCAGTTCTTGCATTATAAGTTTCTAAATGTTTCCAAAATAAATAAATCGTTCCTACTTATGAATTTAAAAAAAACTGTTATATTTGTAACAAATTTAAATTACTTCGTTATGGTTTTTGAATTACTGTACTGAACTTCCCTTGCCTCTTTTAGAAAGTGGGGCAAGAAAAAATAACACTGTCAGATTTTAGTTTCACCTTTACCATTTGCGTTTGAAAACTTTGTTCTTTTTATTTTAAATTTAAGAATTATTTTCAGTGTTTCAATTTCTAAATGTCATTTGTAGTAAATATAAATTTCTCCAATTTAAATTTGCTTAATTGTGTTAGATTTTTAAGAAATAGCCGTTGAACATAAAATTTGTCATTTCTACTGGTTTTTATGCTTGATAATGCCAAGAGTTTGTGTGTTTTGCCCCAAAAAAATATATAAACAATTTGATTAACAAATTCTGACAAGGTAAAATACTTTTCATTTTCGAATTTGTCATGCGCAGTGAATGGGAAAATTCTTTGCTCTGGATCGTTTAGTCTTGAAAAATTCTGCATTTTAATATATTAACTATTATAGAGAACTATATATCAGTTGAAGCTATTTATTCAGAAAGTAGCTTAATACGACCGCAGCTGACTACCGTTTTACAGTTCCAATTCAGCCATTAGTATATATTCGTTTCTGGTCATTACAGTTTATGAAACAGCCATTGTAATTTCTCAGTATTTGAATGCTTATTTAGTAAATGCAGCCATGCAAGTGTATTTCAAAATGAGATGTTTGGAATTCCTAGGCGACGATGTGGATTCTTAATCCATAGTTTCGCCTAAATTATGGATTAAATCTGGTAAAGTGACTGGTAAAACCTTTTTAGAATATGCAGATTTTAACTTCAATTAATTTTAATTTAAAATATGCATATACCCAAACTTTTCCCTTTAAATAGAAATGTTAAGGAGTTTTTGTTTTCGAAATTGGTCTTCAATGATTGCTGAGTTCTTTATTATGAAGTGAGGTAATTTTCTCCCTAACTGTGTCACACTCTGTTAGTTACCCGCATGTTATTTGACGTAAACGATTTTCCAGCTTTCGAAACCCTCTTTTTACGATCTTGAAATTAGTTCCTCTTCCAAAGCAGACGAGTTTCATAACGTCTGTCCCTAAATTTAATTTCCCTTTCGAAACTATTTAAAGTATCGCATTTGTTGAGAAACAGGATTTTTTCTTCTTGTATTTCCATCTCTCTTGTATAGTTGGTTCAACATACTGTTAACTGTTATTCACTACTTCGGTTTCTAGCGCACCTACGCAGAACCATGCTTGATTACTCGTTATATGTCCTAATTGTTTTTAAATCTTCGATTATACTTTGCCTTACATGATGCCTAATGATGTACTAAATTTTTGAGTCGGATGGATATCCAACGTAATAGCGTTTTTGCGTCAGAAGGGTATCCAATTCTTCCTGCGTTGCCGACGTCGTTGATACCAATTTATTTTAATGATTTGTTTTTACTACTTATACTTTCAAGTTTCAATTTCTTTATGTGGTGCTTGAACCAATTATTGGGTGAAATTAAATCTACATTTGTTCTATAGACATTATATTTTAATATGTAATGAAAATGGCATTTGATTATATTTTTCCTCATTTGATGGATTAAATTTATCTATTGCAAATTAAAACAATATATATCTTAATTGCTGTGCTTGTTGTATCCTAATTGTTTTGAAATCTCCATTTACGTATAGCTGTAGAAAACTAATGATATATTAAATTCTTATGTCTGAGAGGTATTCATTTTTTCCTTTGTTACTGATGTCAGTGGTATCAGTTTACGGTTGTGATTTTTTCTAAATCTTTCTTCATCTATAGATTTCCCAAGTCTGGAATTTTTGTGGCTCATGTATGTGATATTTTAAGCAAAGAAAACATCAAAATCCTTTCGATATTTGTTTTATAACTTTTATATGTTGATTTGTAATGGAAACATTTTCAACAACTTTTCATTCCTACTTGATAGATTGAATTTATACAATACAAATTTGAACAATGAAATTATCATAGTATTTTCTGTTTTAAGAAATATTGGGTTGTGAAGGGTCGTCAAATATTTGTAATAATGTGGTATGAATTACCATGGCAATATTTGTATTGATATCAAAAACATTATTTGGAAGACTTTTGTAATTATCGTTGGCAATAAGGTGTACGATTATCACATTGATATATTCTAAATTTTCAGTTAGAGATTATTGTATTTTAAGTAATCTGGAAATGTGTAAAGAATTGTATTCAATTTTTCTCTCTTATTTCACCACTATAAATTAATCCATTGGAAATTTCCACACTAAAGCTGTCGAAAGAACATGAGCAAATGTTGCGCAATAAAGAGTCATCCCAAATTTGCAACACTTAAAAATCCTGCTAATATATCAATTACATTAAAAAAATTGCTAACATTGCGTTTTATTCACTTTAGAATAATTAGATTGAGAGTCATCCGACCCATGACATTTGAGGTTTGTTTTGCCTGCATTACATGAAATATTTAATGAAAATTATTATTACATCTTAGTAAGTATTTATATTGCACTTGACGGTGAAATAGTGCGAATAGAGGAAAGTAAAGCTTTTATTAGCTCCATATTAAAAAATGAGTTTAAAAGAATGAGCTGTTAATTATACATTTATACACGCCATTTGTGTCAACATTAATGAATAACTATCGAGATCATTTACTTTTTTCGAGTAATCGAGAATATTTTCGTCTCTTGGCTAGTAATCATCTGAATATCTAAGCTATATAGTGTTAAATATGCATTATTTTTTTAATAGTAATGGGACGTACAACTATATCCGATGATGAAAAATTGCGAAGCAAGAATCAAGAAGACCGAGCCTGAATCTGACAATACGAAGAGTAAAGCTGATTGTGAAGCAGATAAATTGGCGGCAAAATGTGAAAAATTGATTCAATATTTATATATTAAAGAAAAAAATTTCTGAATGAAGAATGAAAAAAAGGATGATCTTATTTGAATCGGAAGTAGACCTGTTGGAAAAGGTATGGTCTCATCATGGGAAAATTAAACTTCCATCATTGAGCCAATGGCCAGTGGATTTTGAACTTGCTAACTAGAACTAACGAGCATCGTGTACTGTATCGGACAACATCAAGGTTGACGAGCGAAGACCCGTAGTTATACATAATTTTTATTAATAAAGACCATATATCATTTTTATTAGTTGCTCATAATTGTCAGGTTTTAGATTATTCACAATAATAGTAAACTTTCGACTAAAGATAATTTTTTGTACTGTCAGCTATATGAAAATATCTAGTAAAGTTTAAAAATACCTAAAAAAAAAAAAGAATAGTTCTCTGGAATTTTTACATGAATATCTTAACATAATAAGATGGAATCATTTTGCATGAAGTTAGTGGTATGAGAAAAGACGACTACGCATTGCAAATTACAACCAACTATACAATGTCCTGTTACCTAGCACTATGTTCTACTGCTGTCCTAACAGTACATCCTAGTACTTCGTGTAGTGACGTGCCCTTTTTCTTCCTGCAAAATGCTTTACTGAATAGTTAACAAATATGCGCATTTTTGATGTGTATAGCTTGGTTATAAATTTATTCCATTTTAGATACTTCATTCTATGCTATTTCGATTTCTGTAACAAGGTAATATTCAACTTCAATACTTTGGCTCTGTTTATTAACAATAAAATGTCCACCAAAATGTAGAAATCTATCAGATTTTTGGTCAATGGGTAGAGGAGCGAAATGCATACTCAGTTTACTTTACTATGTTGCCAAATTTAACTCGACGCATTGTGCAAGGGTAAGAAGTCTACGAGAGAACTCCCGCTAGTATTGATATTGTGATCGTTGCTTGTTTTCAGAGCTTGTTTATTTTTTAAAATATATACATATAAGAGCCTGAAGTAAATGCAGGCAGGCAAACAGGCACGGCAAATTGATAATTTTTGAAATTAATTTTGTGTTTAAAAAACCTGGTAAATTTTAATTTTTCTCTTCACCAATTATCAGTGGTTAATCATTCCATTCAGGAATATAGATATTTGCATAAAATGAACATTTAGAAAGTATACAAACATCTTCATATATTGCAACAATAAACATTACTGTAAAAGTTCTTGCTGGCATTGAATAAGTAAATGCATGCCCGTATATCAGTAAAAAGAAGAAAAAAGTCCTTACAACATTCAGTTGTAGTGCAGATTATGAAACGATTTTCATAGAATAATTATGAGGTTCTTACTTGGTTATTTTACGAAAAATAAAAATTTTGTGTTGACGCATGCTTTTCTCGCCTTAGGTGGAAATTTCCTTTTGGAAAGTCCTTTCGATTCCACATTTCGTTTTCTTATTTCTATCATTCTTTTGTCTTGTGATTCAAATACAAACTTTCCTTTCAGTTTCTTTCATTTTGTTTGTATCTAATAAAAATTACAATTTATATATTTTATACAAAATTTTGTGCTATTCTATATGATAAGGAATAATTGATCATTTTCTTTTAATAGATACTAAACAACCAGTAATCTCGAAGAAAGTTTTGCCAAATATTTTTATTTTTAGTAAGCAAAGAATGTGAATTATACCACAGATGATAGACCCTCCCCCATAATATTTGCGCAAACTACAAATTCTCAATGTCACATTAGACCTTATAAAAAATGTGATATATCTAGGGATGCTAAAGTTTCCAAGTTTATTAAATTAAGCTTATTAAATTTTAAATTGCGATGATAATTATATATCCCTATATATGTTATTAAATGTTTATTCTAGTTCAGACTGTTTAATTGTCCTATTACTTAGATTATTTTAATTTCGCCAAAACCTTACCTCTTTATTTCGAAACCTAAGTTCACTGATCACCTGACGATATGAATATAAAAGCCAGTCGTCTTTTCGAACCAATATCTCATGATTATCCAACCTTGATTCAACTTTTCATTGTGAATAATCCAGTTAGAAGCTGTTTAATTAATAAAAAATAACATTTAGAATCAAACTGCCCTCATCCATAAGCTAAGCTCGTGTAATTTATGAATAAAAATGAATAAATTTATTTATGAATAAAAATTACAACACATAAAACTTGGACAGGCGCTGAAACCGAAGGGGGGAAATTACGAAAACAGAAAAGGAGAATGACGCTGACCTTTTTGTTTGTTTTCTATTTTTCTAACTGGTGCTAGTGGTTTCAGTAATACACGGTGTGACGATTGGCTGACGCAAGGTCACGTTACGTCATCGTCTGACGCTGTCGTAGTCACAACATCGTGTCTGACACTTCCTGGTCTGTCTTAATTCCTGTCTCCATTTGAATGTTGCAGTCATTATTATTGTACCGATCATCGCTGAATGGAATAAAAAATGTGCTCGAATTCGAAGAAAAATTCTGATATTAAAGGAAAAGGCTTAGTGATTGGTACACAAACGATTGGCCTTCCTCAGTTAAAATCAGTTATTTTAAAACTCGTAGGTAGATATTTATGAATGTTAGAGAAGACGCGTTGTAAGCTATTTAAGTTAAGGATTGTATTTTGATTTGTCGTAGTTAAAGAATTTTAAACTGAGCCATTTTTCTTGCTTTCGAAGGTTTCAAGATTTACTGTCTGTTTCTACTCTTGAAACTTGTTGCGCGTTAGGATTAAAAATAATTGTCTGTGATGGTTTAGTAATCTTCAGTCTTCTCAGAGTTATATTTATTTTTCATTGTCTTTTTATAACTAAAGGGAGTTGAAATGTGAATGCGGGTATTTGTTGGAAGATTTTTTGCTTAGTGCTGGAAATATTTTTTATTCTGATATTTGGAATCCTATTTCAATTCAAAAATACCGAAAACATGTAAAATGTTTCTTTTCCTGTCTTTAAAGAATATCGAAATATCATTGGTTAAAATTTCATCAAATAAGTTGAATTTGGTTGTGAGTACATGTATGTCTACTTAAATTAGATTTAAAATAATATAGAAGTTAATATGTTTAGATTTTAAACTTAATTAAAATTTTCACAGTCCGTATTTAAAAAATTAAGTAAAAATCTTTGTAATTGTTTGGAAAAGAAGCTTATTAACATACAAAGTCACCTGGAAACTGGCATTTCAATCATGATTTAAAATTTAAAGTTACTTTTAAGATATTGAGAAAATAAAGTAACATCTTCGTAAGAATTTTTTATTGTTATTAAGATACTTGTAAATTTGGAATCATTTTTTGTGTGCTTGTTTTTCATCTTTCAGATTTTTTTTCAATAAATAATTATTTGCATTCATTTCATCCTTCAGCCATTTAGATTTTTCATCTAAACTGTGAAATTTTGAAATTATTTATTGAATTGTTTTTTCGTGAAAAATGCTGTATTTCTTTAAAAGATTAATGTTAACTTTTATATTAATTTAACAGCCATTTTTAGATTCATCTTTTAATAGTATTTCATTTCCTAAATAAATAATAAATTCATTTTTCAGTGCATGTAAATAAGAAGATTTCATCACTTTATTATTTTTATTTTATTTTATTCAATTACTTTAGTTTAAAGTAACCGAAGAAATAATTTCTATATTTGATGACATAGCTTGAATTCTTTCTTTCTTATTTCAGAAAGTAGGTTCGTTATTCCGTTTTTAATTTGATTATATCTTTAAGTAAGAACTTTTTTTTTTGAAGGGGAAGAGGGCAAAGAGTTACATATTAATTTTGGTAGATATGAATTGGTCGATGCTTGGCTTTGAAGGTGGAGATTAAAAGATATTTTTTATCCCATTCTTTTTTGTTATTAAATGCCTGGTAAACAGTTTATATGAAGGAACAAATTAAAATTTCATAATTTATTACTACGTCGTTCTTTGTCGCTGAAAGAATATTTTTCTTTGTGGTAAGTTAAATTTTTAAATGGACTGTTCTTCGAACGGTAAATCTGAATTTTTCGCTCAAAACGAGAACTCTTTTTCATTTGGAGAGTAAAAATAATGAAAAATCGGCATTTTCAAGAAATTTTGAATACCATTCGTGTTAAATCTGTGAATTGTTGTTTTATTAAAACAAAGTAATTAGATGAAAGAGTTTTGATTATTAAATATATGACAGATTGAATTTAATTTGATAGTATTTATTGATTGCATAAGAATGGTATCTGATGTCGAAAACGAAGTCTTTTGTTCAAATGAAATTCGCATTTCACATTTGCAATGTTATGTAAATTGAGCAATTACAGTGGTAAACAACGTTGATGGAGTATATCCGGAGGTGCCAATCAGGGGAAATGTCAAAGGTTGGTTTTGAAATTTAAACGAAGTGATCTCGGAATGATTTTTAAGGTCCAGAAATTAGACTCGAGCAATTTATTTAACTCTAATATGAACAAACATTCTTTATTTTTTTTTAATCATTTATCTTTTTCAAAAGTCATTCTTGACATAAAAAATGCTTTTTATTTAAACCAGAGATGATTTTCAAATGAGTGCAAAATAAATATAACAATTTTAACTAAGAGAACTAAAACATATAATTAAATTTTAATTATGTTTTGCTTTTTAATTTAATTTAAAATTTATAATTATACGAAAAATAATTATAATAAAATATTAACGGATCTTTGGAAACAGTTTTTTTCTGAAATTCAATGTCATATAGCACTACTTGTATGGAATCAAAATTCAATTAATTGGCCACCTGATAGTTCAATTAGGAAAATATGGAAATATTTTATTTTCATCGATAATTCACATGTATCCAGAATTTGAAAGTTCTGGCACATCAAGGAGAGATTAAAAAACCACTTGCAAAATTCGTTCTTTACAATCAGGAACAACTTATATAAAAGTGAGGGAAAAAAATCATGTTGAAATGTTTTAAGAATAAAATTAATACGTTGCACTCGGGTATCTTCTCTCAAATGACATTCTAGATTATGCATATATTCTTAGCATTTTTTGATTTCAGTAGTTTTAAACATATTTAGAATTGTTATAAGTCACTGACTAAGCTTTCAAAAAATAATAATAATAATCATGTGACGATATGTGAATCACTTTTTTTAGTATATCTATCGTCTCAAAATCATTGAAATATGCAGAAGTTATTCTTGAAAATGCTGTGAATATTTGCATTAAGTCACGTTAGAATTCATAATACTAAAATTAATAAAAAATTAGCATTATATTAAAATAAGCGAAAAAGCTTTAATTAGCTATTCTTGTTCAGAAAATTATAATTTCTCTTTTATATATTTTATCGACTGTGTGTGTAATTGAGACGATTTTATAGAATGCCGTGTGTCATGTATGAAATCTTTTGTTTCAATAAGCCATATATTCTCTTGATAAAAGTCTTGAGATGTACTTTTAAATCCAAAAGTTGAAATTAAGATGGTAACTAAGATTCATTTGTATACATATCTCGAGGCCTCTGAATTGAAATATAATACTTTCTCTGATAAAACATAGCTCAGTTCAGTTATATTAACGTCCCGTTTAAAGCAACACGAGGGCTATTTTGGGACGGACCTCGTAATTTTGAACCACGGTCAGATGACGAGGACGACAACTGAAGTGGCACCCCCCTCTCCACACCACACCAGCGGGAGGACTTTGGCCTGACAGATTTAACGTGCAAGAGACCCCCTCACACGACGGATCTTCAGTGGGATCAAGTCTCGAACCTGAAACCCTCCGGTTCCAAAGCCTAGACCTTACCACCAGGCCAGATAAAACATAGCAGTAGGCGGTATGATATAACTTACACTCCCTGGATCTCTGAATATTATTATTAATTTATAGTCAACGAATATAGTTAATTAATATTTTGTTTTCTAATTAACAGAATATTTAAAATAACTATTTTTATTTTACCAAATAGTGTTAATCATTACTTTGATTTCTGATTTACAGAATAATAATAATTGATACATAAATTTTAATTGAATTCTTACTAAAAGACTTCCGAGTCATTGTGCAGCTGATTACCTCTCTGAATTTGGCCTTAAGCTCAAATGTATACATATTTTCTCTCCACTATGTAAATTCAGATACTTTAGGTTTATTGCTTCTTTCAAAAAACATCGTTCTTTTCTAATATTCCTTAATGCAAATGAAGTATTTTATTGGAAGCAGTAAATATCTGAACTATAATGCAACACTTATAATTAATTGCTCGGGATAATTTAAGAGTGAGAGCCTCTTATTTGTAATCCTGTCGAAATAAAGCATAATTAAAGCAGCTAATTAGGAAGCTACTCCTTAGGAAATCTCCTTAATTAACAAGGAAAAGGCATCTTGTCTGCTGATCATACGCTCCAAAGTTGACATTGCGGTCTCGGTTACATTTTCACAATTTCATTATTTGTACCCCAGGTTGAGCATTCAACTAATTTGTGCCTCAGTTTTCCTGTAAACGACTGCGATGCTTAGAAAGGTTTCTTAGCCGAACTGTTAGCCGGTTTATCAAAATCTCGAGGTCGAATTTCTTCTTTATTACAATGTAAAGGTATTTGAATTTTTTTTTTTTACCTTTAAAAAACCCATTAAAGTAATATTAACGGTGATATAAATTTGTAGGGTTTTTTTGTTCAATTAAGTGTGAATTTTTTACTTTCTCGAATTTAAAATTAAGTATAGATAGAGAAAATGTTGAAATGGGACATAAAATTGTGACTCATCTTGCGTTTCCGTTTCAGTCCAAAACACATTTTGGGAATTACATCTGACTGTGAACACGATAATTCAAAAACACATTGAGATATACGAATCATATTTGATATATGGTCTTTAAACCGGTGATATATGGTCTTAGATATACTTTTTTTAATTTTGAAAGAAATTCATTTACAGGAAGTATGTCTATTTGTCTGTCCGAACACAAGTGAGCACATTAACTACAAAATACAAAGATAAATAAAATTTGGTACACAATTTTAGCATTTAAATTGTAGATTAGTATCAATTTATGAACCAAATTCGTCAAAAGATTGGTCATCTGATGGCTCTTACTTTTGCATACATCATATACACGTGATAAAATAGACGCAAACCTCAAATGAAATTTATTATGTGATCTTGTTACTAAAGCTGTATCCAAATCTGTTTAAACTGCAATGTCGATTTTCATCACTATACTACAAAACTCAAAGCTCCTATGAGAGGATCTCTGAAAGTAAAAATCTGAGCACTTAAGTTGACAGCTTTGTTCAGGTTCATAACTTTCAATCGGGAAATTTGAAATAATTTCCCGCCTAACTACTGGTACTCTCATTGAACTTTATAAAAATTTTCAAAAAGTAAAATGAAAAGAAAAAAAAATTGATATTGTTTTGTATATTTAGCAACTGAAATTAGTGCATACAGTTTTCACAAATATTTTTTAAATATATATGAATACTTCTCGACATTCTTTACTTTCCTTTTGTATACTTCCAGTAAGTGAAAGTAAAAACTAATGAGTTATTCTCTTTTGAACGCATCAGTTGGATAAATGCTGCGTGTTTGAATAAAGAGACATCAGCAATAAGTTGGAGCTGCGTCTTAGATTGGTTTCTTACCCTCCTTTTAGAATATGCAAATTTTGTTTTCAAACCAAATGCGAATGATTCTGATTTTCCGCATGAGCTGAGTGTGTGCAATTCACAATCTGCAGCAGTCATTCACTTTCGTTTTAACAATGAAGCTGAATTATTTTAAATGTGTGGAAACACTTCATTAAACTTCGGTTCTTTTTCTTTAATAAGGTGTTTACCGATTTTTTGACGAATATAGAAGTTGCCACAGATCATTTTAGAAAAGCTGCCATGTAGACTTTTTTTTTTCACTGTGTATAACAGAAAGATTTATATTTTGGGAAAATTTATTTTCTATATGGTTTCCAAAAGAAATCGGTAAACCATCATTTAATTGCTCCAAACGATACTATGCGGTTTTCTCAAATTCTGGTTATTCTTATACTCAGAATTAATTTGCATTTCAAATATGTAATGAATCGATTAAAAATATATTTATTCTAACGCGAGTGGGGTACTTTGCACGATTTAAATTGTTTCCATTCTTTAATTTATAATTCATTATTATAAATGTCATATAAACTTTGAAATCAGTTTTTTTTTGTCTATAAAATTCAGATCCAGGTGGTGCCACTTGTACGAAATCAGAAAAAATTAATCAATTTATTCATAATTAATTTCTGTTTTTGACTCTTTTTCTCTTCAAAAAGTTATCGTAGCTGTAGTTAAGGCTGAAAATTTTTCTCGTTATTCTGCATACATATTTTACACAAGAAAACAAAAGAAGCATTAACAAAATTATAAATTCAAGAAATTATTTGATAAAGCTTATTAAAATGTCTTCTGAAAAATGCAATTTTATTTTTAACGTAACTCATTTTCATGATTTAAAAAAGGAATGTTGTAAGCAAATTTTCATTCACCTTCTCTTCATGATGTTCCAGATTTTCGAAATTTGTTTACACTTTTGCATTTTCAATAACTTTATATCATTTTAATCTTTCCAGATTTTAATTGTGAGTTAATAAATTAAATCAAGTTCTGTTTCCATATTAGTGACGCTAAGTGGAATCGAAGTTTAGAAAAAAAAAACTTATTTCAAAGTTCCACGATATTAATGATAATGAATTATAAATTAAAAACCGAAAAATTAAATTAAAAAATTCTGTTGTTTCTTATACCAATAAAAATGTATTTTCAAAAAGCAATATATTAAATTTATTAATTATTATTCATTTATCAAATGGGAGCATTTTTGGAAATGAGCTATGCAATCATATTTAAGAGATTTAATAACACTAATGAAGCTGTTGCTCTATTACAATATTTTTGTTTCAGTTTAGGATACAATAGATATTGAATTATCGAATTTCTTATTATCCAGATCTCTGAAAGATTGCAAATAAAATCTTCCTGAATTGAAACGAATACAAGCAGTGGAACAACTGATTTTAACTGATATGTTCATGCATATGTTTTAATACAGTATTTAAGTAAGCAAAATATAAGGATTATTTATGTAGCTGTTAAATTAATATATTATAAGAAAATTTCGTTTTTTCATCACATATCTAATTATCCAGTTCTCGGTTAATTTATTCATATTAAATCTGAATAATTTCAATAATTCTACTGTAATTTTCTTCGAATAATTTTATTGGTCTAAAAAGATATCATTTCATTGTCCTCAAAATATTCACAAGCTTTGCTTGAAAATGCAGAAGAATTTTGCAGGAGCCTTAAAAGGATTTCGCACTTCACATCTTTAAATAGAAAAAAAAAAGTTTTCAAAACTATTTTCTGCGCCATTGACTACCTCGAAGTTGATATAAGAATCTAAAATCTATAAAAGCAAGATAAGTCAAGGTAAAAAACCATTTGCTTAAAACCGAATATTTTTCACGAAAATTAATTCGAAAGTCAACGTTTAAAAAACAGACGATGCGCTCTTGGAAGAGCATTGGCCTAGCATACGTGAGGAACTGGTTTGGATGAGTTACATTTATGCCTTTGTTGTTTTCACATGTCTCTGAACTTTCCATTAATTAAAAAGTAAAAATAAAGAATAATTGCTTTTAGAAATTCACCAATGATTTTTCCTTTGAAATGGCTTTAAATATCACTTTTATATGCAGTGTTAACACAGCAAAATAAAATTCTCAGTGTTGCTTTTATTACTTATGCATTATAAAGGTTTACACCTCGAATATATATCCGATGACTCATAGGGTCAAGAGAAGTTCTATAGAAGAACGATTCGTCTTTCTTCGCGTTGATTTGCAACATTTTACTTCACTAAACAATGTAAATTTCAAAAGTAAATATCATGAATGACATCTGCAGTGGTGAATCATTTGGAAAGTCAGAAACGGAGGTTAATCGAATTCATCTGCTGAACATTTTCTTGTTTACATTAGACAAAGGTTTCTCTTACAGTATATTTCGTGACCCTTTGATATTCCGAAAGCTTTTATAAAGCCTTTGTCCATTTAAATTCATTAATGTTTGTAAGTAAATATTAATTTGAATATTTAATTAAAATTTATTTAATAATGATATTGATTTTTATTTATAATTAGTTTTCTGTTTTTACATTTGCTCTGAGTGAAAAAAAGAGCAGGTAGACTTGATGTTGATGCTTTTAAAAATACTGAATAAAATTTAATACAAGCGTTGAAATTTGTTTAATAGTTGTAACGCTGCCGACGAGATATCTCGTCTTTCAGATATTTCCAATTACAAGTTTCTGTGAGTTAAAATTTGTGATGAAAAAAGTAAAGGTATTCCTTAAATATATATTAGAAAGTTCAACCTATTTAAACTGGCATAACAGATAAATTTTACCCACAGAAACCTGTAATTGCAAGCATCTGAAAGAAGAGATATTTCGTGGGTAGCGTTGAAACTGTTAAAACAATTCTTTCGATTTCTATCGATTATGTTCATTTATCTATCAATTACTCAATTAATTTACTATTGAAAGATTACATCAAAGTCGAATCGTTTTGCAGAAATAGAAGGCTAACAAGTAGTATATGAGTAATTGTTTCTTTACGAGGAAACAATGCTAATGAAAGTCCATTTCGACATAAAGCATATTGAAATAACCGCAACACGTGCTGCATTTAATACGCACGTGTTCTGTTTAATGCGCAAGTGTTAGCTTATTAAAATAACCACAAGACATTATACTTTTCAATTATGATATTGAAAAAAATTATTCAATGTTTTTCCGTACTCTTTCACTAAATAAACGAGGAAAATGTTTTGTTATAGACAAAAGTTTGTCTTTGAAATTTTTATCAGTCTTTATATTTAGATGATACTGAGTCCCTAAGAATTCACAAACCGACATAACAAATTTGGAGTTATGTCAGTCTGTGAACACTGCTGTAACTCGGCGAGCAACACGATTGTAATTTGTCATGTAATGTACTCTTCAAAATTGGAGATTTCTCTAAAATTTGAACGATATTCATATTTTGTTATAAATATGAAATCCATCTATTTTTTCTGTATTCAAACACAATTCACAAAAATGCAATGGGTCAGATAGAGGAAATTTGATGCGTATTCTAGGATTGCAAATGTATCATAGACTAAATCCGTCCACTTTTGGACTATCTATCGATCTATAGATTCGTGTGTAAGTAAAAACGATAATTTAAAAGCACAACAAAAACAAATAAGTAACATTTGGTATATGGTCTTCGTATCAAAATTGTAGAAGCCTGCCAAATTTTTGACTCTATTGATTGAGGAAAAGATATCTGAAACGGATATTCATTTTTTTTCTTCATTATATTTATACAGCACAAAATGAGCAGGTTTGTGCAAATATGCAAGAAAATTGAGGGCGAAATATTCCCGCTGATTATTTTACAAATAAACTTTAATGTAATATATAAAAGAATACTTTAAAAAATATTTAATCCACTAACCGGGCAGAAATTTAACACATTAATAGTTTTATCAACTCCGATTAAGTTTAAACTTTCAGCTAAAAGGTGTATGGTGAAATAAGTACTTGTTATATTTCAATTTTTTTTCATTGCACTGAACACGAGGGCCCATCTTTAGTATTAAAGAAAGCGAACCGAAATAACTTGTCCTTTCATTATTTACGAAAATATTCCATTTTTTTCACTTACGCTTCTTAAAGTTATTTAAGGAATTTTAAATATTAGAGTGTGTGTTAAAAAAATGGTTGGACTATATTCTTCATTCAGTTTGGATGACTTTTACCAGAAACTTGGTTTTATCGAATCTTTTTTCTTTTCTTCGCACTAAATACTTGGCATATCTTTGGAAAGAAAATATTTTTGCCCAAATTTTCTTGCATGAGAAAACACGCTTTTTCTTTATATGTTGTAGAAAAGTATTTTGACACACAAAAGGACAGACTATTGAACCTTTGCAATTTTTGACGTTAATTATTCTAAAGTTAGTAAAATATTAAAAAGTTAATAAACTCAATTTTTATTGTGTGCAATTCTTACCATAAATAAGCTCTGAAATAAAAATTCTTTGCATATAACAAAATTAAACCATGAAATGGAATTTTATAGTAAATGATGACGCTTACAAAAAATAACCGTTTTTCCTTACCGGCACAAATTTTGACAAAGCTTTGATGCTTGGCGAGATGATGAAGATATATTTATTGTCTGTATATATTTTTCCAAAAATGGAATGTTGTAGTATTTTAACTAGAAAAAAAATTCAGATTTGGGAAGGGTCTAGAATGAGAAATTGAGTTGCGAAATGAAATATAGTTTCTTCGGTTATTTGCCCCAAATTTTAATTTGTATCATTATTTGATTCGAATGATCACTAGTAACAAAAAAAATAAATAATATAACTAATACAAATTCCCTGAATACGCACTTTTTTAAAAGGTTTCTTTTTTGTTCCAATCTAGAATTAATATAAAATATCAAATGGAATACATCGATGTTTTTTAAGCACTATTGCCTTAGTTTCTGTTTCTATCTAAAACTCTTATTATTTTCGTCTTTACGAAATATTTCAATTTTTGTAAGCTTCAAAATCTTCGATCTCGAAATTCTAATGAATCTCCGCGGTTCAAAACTCCTGCCTCAGTTCCTATCAATAAGCATTTTAACACAACGAGTTAGAAGGATGAAATTTGATATCCAAAAATCAAAATTTCTTATCTCTGTAGAATTTTTGAGGAAATCCGTCAAATTTGTCTGCATATACGTGTGCAAGTGAACAAGATTACTCAAAAACGAATAAATGTGGTTAATATAATTTAACACATAATTTCATCAATACTGTAAATGTAAATCAATTCCTAATTATCAGTTAGCATTATGACACAACGAGTTAGAAGGATGAAATTCGGTATCTGTAGACCAAAATTTCTTATCTCCGTAGAATTGTGGAGAAAATGCCTCAAATTTGTCTGCCCATATGCGTGTAAGTGAGCCAGATCTCACAAAAACGAAATAAATTTGATTAATGTTAGAATACAATTTCATCAATGGTGTAAATGTGAATCAAATTTTGGACAATAACAGCCTCCCTTTCTTATACGTCTTTTATATATACTTGAATGCGACAACTCAAGAACGCACCAAACCTGATACGTGAATTTTAGTGTGCAATCTTTGCACCAAAATTTAGCATGTAGTCATTACATTAGAAAATTTGACACTGTATAGAACAGTGTCAGATTTCGGACCAAATCGGTGAAAGAGTTGAGGTACTTTTCCAAAATGTAAGATTCTTCACAGTAGACATCATGTTGTTGAGTCGCACTAGAAAGTGAAAGAGAGATAACTCTAGATAGTTTTGAAATATTTCACATTTAAATTAAACCGCCATTTTCATGTCGTAGACAAAATGTCCACATGCCGATAAAAATTCCTCTTGATAAAAGAAACTCCCTGACTTTTAAATAAAGCGAACGTTTCGCCGGAGTTAAATTCGGCGGTAAGCTTTCCAGATTGACCCATAAAGGTCGAGCGATAGAGATAAGACTACTTAGCAAATGGCCTTGTATGCCACGCAGATATCTTATTGCGGTTGAAGAAGGTCTATTTAGATGCACGTCTAGTTGAAGTCTAGCCCTCGAATAAGATAGGCAAGAGTTCATTGAAAGCAGCATGGACGAAACGAATTTAATCGCTTAGTGCACTCTGCAAACATTTATTTATACGCATGGATGACATTTTTGCGTCGGATGGTAAGTTGGGTCTTTTCTATGGGTCTATGCTTTGTCGCTATTATTATAAACATTCGGCTCACTTCGTTCATTCAAGTTTGGAAGAAATCATGGTTCGATGCGATGCATCATTTTTTTTAAACGAAATCAATTTGTTTTTATTTTAATTTTTCCCCCCATTAACTTTTTTCGGCGACTTGCTCACTAATGCTTCCTGTTATTGACTGGTTTAGGGCTTTTTTCGATTTTACTGGGTATTATCTTATGGTCTTACAATGTGTGTGTGTGAAAGATGTCTGGTACTTATCTTTTGTTCACTCAAAATGTAAACACCATCTGCCGTGGGTTTGTTCTTTTTCCCCACAATTCAACCGTGCTGGAAAAACAACTGGATTATGTTATTCGCCACCGGATGAATGAATCTTCGTCGGATAACACAGCAATTTCTGGCAGTTCAGTATTGATTTGATCCAACGTTATATACCGATTTCTGGCAGTTCACTATTGATTCGATTCAGTGTCAACATCTATGTATATTTTTCAATATTAGATGTCGGTGGCATTATTGTGAAATTCTATTTTATATTAAGAGTCCCATTTTTGTAAAATTTGTTGGACTCAAATGAGATGTAGTATTACGACCTAGCATCTTACGTATTGAGAAAAAAAGTCAACATAAAAATCGTACTTTATAGAATTTTTAATTAAACTATTAAATACTATGCTGAAAATAGTTTTGTGATTTTTTTTTTCCAGTAGAAGGTTTCTCATACAATATACTCTTGTTATATAAGTGATGGTATTTTATCTTGTCATATACTTAAGTATGAGACAGCAATTCAATTAAGAAAACTTATTCTAATTTATCTCTAAATTTAAGGAAAAAGTCAATTTGATTGCTTGAAGGTTTTATTTTCAATATTCTCTATATAAATAAAACTTCTAAAATATTTTTTAAAGATATATTTAATTTTAATTGCACAAGGAAATATACACAATTATAAATTCATCCATCTGTCGATTCTTTAATTTTGTGTTTCTGAATGTAGTATACTTATTTTCGAAAATGGTATGAGGTTGACTTATCAAGTGATTTTATAGAACTAAATACTGAGCGCAAAACATTTGTGTGTCTTATTTAAAGAAATTTTATATAAAATTCTTGAAAAATAGATATTCGAAGTTTTTCTTGTCAAAACTTGTCACTTTATTTCATTTGTTGCATACTGAGTTTCGATGACAGTCCTGAATGTTGTTGCGAGAACATTTGTGCTAAGTACAATAAAAAAGCCTGCTGAAAATTTATTTTAAAAACAAAATTTATGTGTAATTCATCCAATGAAGCTTTTTGCTTAGAATTTATTTAAATGAGATTAAAATTATTTTTAATAAATTCATAATTTTTTAATGTGCCAGCCAAATTGAAATTTCAATAAAACTATATAGATAATCAGCACCCCTAAATCTAATATAAAAATACTTCATTCAAATAAGAGTAGAATGCTTGATAATAATACCCAATATATCTTGTGGTTCAACGTTTTTTTTTTTATCCACTTGAACGCTTATAAAATTTATGCCCTATGCTCTAATCTCATCTTCAAATGAATCGATTATCATACCTACTTTATAGTTAGTTCGAGAAAAAAATTCATTTCAATATTTATAATAATGAATTATAAACTAAAGTAACAAAATGGAAAATAATGAAAACTAGAAAAGTCTATGGTTTAATACACTAATTTAAGTTTTTAACTCGTTCACTGCCAGTACTCATACTTGATATTCCGACCAGCTAATTAAATTATCCCTTCTTAGCTTTCTATAAACTATAATAGAAAAGGAGTTGTCTAATTAGAAACAGAGTTCAATTCAATTAGATTGTTGGTGTAAATCATCTGTGAGTCACACGGGAATCAACAAGTTGAAAAATCAAATTCATTATTTTATCCAAATCTGAAGTGCATAGAGGGCAATGATTAATGAAGCTTTAAATGTCTTTTTAAACAAACTGATGATAAATGCCAAAAAAAGGGAGAAAGAAATTCTGTGTTTCCCATTTATCTTCGATTAGTATGAAAGAACAGTAGGACCTTCTTCTGCAGCCAAACAGAAGCTTTGGAAAAATAAATAATTAGGTGGTAAGTGATCATTTGGCCAGTCTCTGTCGGAGGCACGCGCATAAAAAGCTATCATCACTGTGTGAAACCGGAAACGATGAACAGTCTCGTCCAAACCTAAATAACTCATCGAGCTTTGATAATCTTTCACATCTTGTCCAAACACAAGAGGCCCCAGAGAATGAGAGGTTCTTAACAAATTAAGCAGCAGCCATAAATCTCAGGAGAAGAGGGTAGGAAACCTATGGATGTGCTTATCTTTCTCAATTTTTTGTATTTTTATTGCTATTCATTTACTTGGTTATTAAATCTTTTTGTATATTTGAGGTTGTCAGTGATGAGTTGCCAATTGAGTTGGCAGTGATATATGATCGTTTTGGGTGGTTTATTTTTTGTGCGTTCTTAACTGTTTTTGATTCGATTTTTTGACTAAATTAATTGATTTAATAGAGTTGATTAAATTTTGACAAATTATACCAGCATATTATACAGTTGATACATGTTCTTTTCTGTAAAACCCTTTTTTTTTTTTTTTTTTTTTTTTTTTTTTTTTTTTAATTCTGTAATGCGAAATGAACAAATGAAGGTATTTTAATCGTCAAAAATTCAAACTCCAGATTCTGACGAATCTTCACGTTTTAAATCTTACTGAATAATTAAAATAATAATGATAATAATATCAAATTTTGAATGAAAATCATTCTGAAGACGTTTATCTGTACAGCTGTCAGGGTATAATTTAGAATGATAATTACAAAATGAAGAGGGTTACATGGTTAAAATCTGTTACATAGAGTTTTTTTCATTGTGGATATGTATCAAGTTTCATATATGTCTAGGTATTTGTCGGCTGTCTGTGTATTCTTTCACAGTCATGTAAGCATGACAACTTAAAAGCGCAGACTTGATGAAGTGAAATTCGGTTTGTGATTGTGTGACTAAGATTGCAGTTGTGTGTCAAATTCTGCTTTCAAACTGTCAGCAAAAAAAAAAGTGCAAAATACACATTCAGATTTTTCGGCTCTTGTGTATTAGCCGCATCTCAGCAAATAAACGAAAAATGTCGCCAGTTACTAGTCTCGACATGCGACAAGCACATATATTAGAGAAAATGCAAGAAAGTATCGCTCCCAGTGCTTTAAGCTAGTTGATTTGGTTACAAAAATAATATATAGATCGCTACTCAAAGCATATTAAACAGAAAAATTGTGGAAACGTTAAAATTTTGGCAGCGCATTGTTGTATCAGATTTTTTACTTTTTATTCAAAAATAACCACGTTTTTTTATTTGATGAACGCTTGGCCATAAATAATTTTTATTTATAATCAAGGCCTATGCAAGGGTACCAGGTATCCTTAAGCAAAAAAGATAAAACAAAGTCTTGAACCATTTATTAATACTTACTTACAAATTCCAATGAACAGCTAAACATAAAATATCAGTATGTAAGCAAATCTGATACAAAACATATATCGATTTTTTTAATTCAATGAAATATCGTTAAAATATCATTTATGAAATAATTTCTGTAATTTTTGTTAACATGTAATCTAAATATCAATAGTTCAATTAACATCTAAATACATTTACATCTAAAGTTAAATACATGGTACAATTTAATATTTTTTTTGAGTGGAGGATTTATTATTTTGCCTTCGGCTTTGCGAATATATGAATCCAAGATTAAATGCTATTAGATATTGTTGTTAAACCGACGAGTGTTTCTTGAGCCATAATTTATCAAGTATTTGTTTTAAACAATTTCAATTTCGGAAAAGATTCGAATAATGAAAATAATTCCCTCTTGTTGTGGTGCTTCTCCTGAGGCGAAAGACCCTTGTTTATTGAGTGGATGCCATTGTTGTAAGATTTTTTAATTTGAATATCAACTTTCAAATTCGAAGAAGATCGGTGTCTTCTGACTGTACTTTTAGCCTGACTCCTACATCTTTTTTTTTTTGCTAAATTTCAATATATTTTAAAGATATAGTGCATGGACACTCATTCAGTTTGAACGCTATTAATTTCCCTTAAATTACCACCTTATTAAATATTGTTAAAAATACTTGCGAGGACGCCTTATCAGAAATGATTGCAAAATAAAAAAAAATTCGGTTTGGTTTATTGTTGAATCATTTGCATAAACGTTTGGAAAACAATGTAAACTAATTGAAATTACGACTCTGAATAAATGAAATAGTCATAATTTCCAGGCATATTATTGTCCATTTTTATTTAAGAAACATCTGTCACATGTACATTACTCATACAAAAAAAAAAAAAAACGCTTTCCTAATGCAGTAAAAATAATGACAAGTAAAATAAATATCGAAGCATGTTTTGATTATTTTTAGCTGAGGAAAAAAAATCAATCGATTCCGATGATGTTTTCATGTTTGCATTTGAAAATATGTTACAAAATATCGCGAACATCTGAATATCAAACTTTGTGATTTGTTTAAAAAAATATTTATGTTAATATCCTTGAGTGCCTTGAATTTGTTACTTTTTCTTATCTGTGAAGACGTGATTAAAGAAAGAGCTTTTCATTAAAATTTGTATTTAAAAAAAAAATGAGAATCTTTTTTTTCTAAGCGTAATGTTTTATTTCGCTGGGTTGTAAAAAGCTCATCAAAGTTCTTTAAAATTTTTATCTCGAAGATAATCTTAAATGCTGCTGACAAACTTGTTTAATGAAAGACTGTACAAGATTTTTGTATTTGTTTAGATAATTTATATACATTGGAACACAGTGGATTCGATCGCTTTTAATTCGAATTTTTTATCTGCCTTTCTATAAACATATCGTTCTGTAATTTGAATTTAACTTAACTAATGCAAAGTCGGAACTAGAAAATTGGGAAATTATTTTTACGTATGAATTGTTTAGAGAACATCCGTACCTTTTTTCCGTGGTAATTCTTTTTCTGTTATTGTACTGAATTTTAGACCATGTTTATTTTTATTCAAATTTTCGGATAGATCGATTTTTTACTGAGGGATCATCTTTTTCATATCTATCAGGTTACAAATACTATAATATTTGTTTTTGAAATAATAGATCAATTAAAAATTCTTTTATGGTTTTAGTATAAATACAATATTATTCATTTTGTATAAAATTTTATGCAATCAAATGATGAATGAGAACGATTTTTCTAAGATGGTGACTTTATTTCTATAGCTCAAACTTGATGGATCACATAATAAAATTTTGGAACCATACTAATTCGGGCAGTATTTCATGAACTTCGACAATATGTGCTTCTATCAAATTCTTTAAAGCTAATTAAAAAAACTAATCGTAAGAAGTATGTTGATTTAAAGTATCATGTGTAATATCAAATCTTGTAAATACATAATGAAGGGTGACTGCCGTACTTCAATTCTTGGGGTACTTAATTTCCACGAATTCTCTAATGAAATCTCGTTTGTACTTGAAAGCGTTAATAATAATTTGAATTAAAATCAATTTTATCGATTTAATAATTTCTTTTAAGAATAGTCATAAGTTTGAAAATAGTATTTGTTCTTTACGGAAGGATATTTCGTAAATTTCTTTTTCCGCTGTTTTGCAATGCGATGAGAAAATTAAGCTATAATGCATATCAAGAGAGAAAATTCTTAATCATTCATTAAAAATTCAAATATGTTATAAATGTATTTAAAAATCCAATATGCTACGAATATTTTCCTCTTGTTATTGCATTTTTTAACCTCCAAATGTTATATATAAAATATTATTTATATTTTGAACACTAAAGAATCCATTTTCTTAAACTTTTGTATTAATTTCAATAAATTCTCAATAAACGGAAAACTTTTAAAGAAATGTATTGCTAGTAGCACCTTTTTTTCAAAAGGTGCGTATTTTAAAATATTTCAAGTTGAATAACTTTAATGAGTGCTATTATTATCTGTTCTTGAATGTAATCAGGTTGGGATGTATAGAGATAGAGGCTGTTATTCCCTAAATGATTGTCTCTTCTCTGCTCATCAATTAGCACCTCTCTCTCCTTCCACGTGCTCATCTTTCCCCATGTAATGTCGACTTTATGCACCTATTTCGCAATCTTAGGTCAAAACTTTATCTGCCTTCTAAGAAACATTCTTTAGTTGTTCTTATTTGGGCGTCTTTATATAATTCACTATATTTGTTATCGCTAATTTAACTTCTAGAAATCTGAGATGATCCGATCAATCAGCTTTCTTATCACTTATAGTTTGATAATAAAAAAAAACACCCAAAATTTTGCTTGCATAAAGTTTATTATAAGTCATATTCTTTGCCAGTTACTGCAGATAATTTTTTAATCAGTTAATATTTTGTAGATGCAACAACAAGTGTGTGAGCATGAAACTGCGCATTGGAACTACTGCTGATTAAAGTGCGATGTTTAATTCTATTAATTGGGAAATAAAGGTTTTAATATTGTTGAAGAGACTTCAGAGTAAGCTTATAGCTTGCTCATATTTAAGTGGGTCAATTCAAAGATGTCGGGATCACTTTAGAAATTTAAATAATCCGAGAATTCAAATAAAAAGAAACTCGCCTAAAGTGAGTACAGTAAAGGAAAGGTGGTACTTTTTAAATTAAAAATTTTAGTAGAGACTTAATTTAATATTTAACATTTTTGATGAATAATACATAATAAATGAACAGTAAGAAGTGTTAAGAAGCGTTAATATTTATTATCAAAAAATTGTTAATAATTTTTTAAATAATAATTTCAATCAATAAGTAAATTTTACTGAACAGTTTCGCAAGGAAATTGTATATAAGAAAATGCAAAAAAACTTCAAAATAAAGACTATATTTCAATCGAACATGTTCGATGCAGTTTTGTTTTGTTTTATGCTGAAAGTTCTTTATTGCTTTTTTGATTAAATACACTGTACATTTGTAAAGAATGAATGAGCACACAAAATGCGAACGTATTTAACTAACGCAAACAATTCAGTAATATATATATCTATATATATATATATATATATATATATATATATATATATATATAGCAAACGATATTTCAATGTTATTTTAATAAAAAAAATGTAAGGAAAAAAATCGAATGACTCACAAATTCAAAAATAGCTTTATTCCAGTGTATTAGTTTTTCAAGCAAAAATAGGAGTCACTTTTCAGTAATTTTGTTTTAAACTTTTCTTGTATTTGATTTTTTGAAGTTTATATTGAGATCGAAATTTAGCAAATGTACTGTTTTATCTTACTTTTCATCCCACTCTGTTATAAATAGTAATAAATAATAAAATAAAATAATATGATAATGGTGAACTTAACATATTTGCTTATGAATATTTTTTCTATTCTTATCTGGACATATTATCGGTAAGAATTAATTCTCTTTTGCTTTTTTTAAAGGAATTTTAGGTTTCAATCCGAAAAAAATCCTCTGTAAAGAAAAATGTGTGTAATAGGATAGACAATTTTTCTTTCAAAAACGCATTTGCACTGATCTGTTTATTCAATGAATCAAACTATCACTTTCCGTTTCTAAACCTATTTCAACAATAACTGGGAAATAAATATCTGAAAGATCTTTTCATTTATTGTTCGTTTCTACCATTTTATTATTCGAACGCCTCGTTATGAATCCTATTCTTGGAACAACGTCTCATTCAATTCTTAAGAAGTAATCTTTCGGTGCGATCTGTGAGAGCTTGTCCGATTGATCTGCTTTTTTCCAGAGGATTTTAGTGTCTTTGCTAAGCACGTGTGAGACATCTAGGAATTACTGTCAAGATCTTTCCTTCCTTTATATTAAATCTTTCAGCTTCAATTGTCTATTGCTATTTACGCCAAAAAATCTGTGGGATTTTTATGTCTTGCTTTGTTGCAACTCTTCATTTGCTACTTCTAGTAAATTTAGAAAATTGTTTTCTTTTCAAATAGTTTCACTACCAATTTAACCGAGGAACTTTTGATTCCAAACGGGGTTTTTAATGATTCACCTACGCTGAATCATCCGATTAAAAACTCGCCAGAGTCAAATTTTGATCGCATTTTGATACTGCTTGGGGACTATATTGATTATGAAATTTATAATCGTTATGGCTCCTCAGTCCGCAACCCACAATTTAAGCTTTAGTCGAATCCAAGTTAGGATGACTGATTTAATGTACAATGGGCCTACTTACTTTTCAGATCTATCCCTCCTCGGAGGATGGAAACATTCCCGAGTATGTAGGTGAGACATTTTCTGGTAAGTAAGCAGATTCTTGCTTCTATTGTTTCAGCAATGGTGTGTGATTGTATTAATCACACTTACGATGACGAGAGGTATCATTTACGGTACAGGTTAGTATATGGGCCGGTAATGGCTTTTTTTTTATAACTAACACAGTCTCCTTTTTATTCTCGCGGTATCTCTATCATTCAAGAACCGTATGCCTATGAATGTCGGTGCTTACTTTTATGATTATATAGCAAATATTGGTGGTATCTGGTCTCCAATCCACCTAATTTACTAACAATCATTAAGCCATACGTCGCCAAATTTGGTTGATTCCAAATTAAATCCAGTAATAACTTTCTATCATCTGTAATCGTTGTTGGGGGTTTATAACGCGCATTTTAAAGCAATTTTCTGAATAGAAGAATCTTAAAAGCAATTATAGATATTATTCCTTAGTCCTTATTCATGGCTGTTCGAGAGTTTCCTCCTAACTAATGAAAGGTCTCAAGAAAAACCTGACTTAAATCTGTATATTATGTATAAGTCAGATTTTTACTGCTTTGGCCCTTAGAAGATGCCACACTTCTCTAAATTCATATCCTTGACTCTCAGGCTTGACTTTTAAACTTGGTATTATTGTTGACTAGAAATGGTATTATAACCTAAATATATACAATGTTATAGTATATATGTTTTGTTTTTGTTCGGTGCCACTTTTCATTTGCTGTAGAATCTTTTCATAGACCTGTATGAAATAAATTTGAAAAGATTGCATTAATCTTTCAGATTGGCTTCAATTTTGAAAGAAAAATGGACAATTTTTGGTCAGATGACGGCACTTGAGCTGGCATTCCTTTCTCCAAATTTCCATTCTACACCAGCACCAGCAAGCGTGTACCAGTATCAGTACATCATTTCAAATGATTGAAACCAAAATTTGATAGATTTAAAATTTTGATTATAAGAATCTATACCAAATTTCATTCTACGAAATCGTGGCATTTTTTAAATTATCGCATTCTCATATACGCGAATGTACTAATCAATAAACGAGCAATCCCTTGATGAACCTTTCTTTTAATTGAAACCAGAATTTAATACAAGCTAAAATTTTAATATTAATAACAAGGTCAATTACCAAATATAATTTATTTAATTCATCTCATTTTGAATTATTGCCTTCATATGGATAGATTCACAAATGGTCAATTCTCTGATAGCTTTGATTCCAAACTTGATATGTATCTACATTTCAGATGCTAACTTTATGTCCCAAGTTTTGCTCGTCGAGCCTTTTTTGTTTTGTACTACTATTATGTTCACTTATACTCGAACAAAAAAAAAACTACATATGTATTAAATTAACTTAATATTAGATGGAAATCAACAAATTTGGTGTAAAAGCTACATACAAAATTCCATCCACTTAGCTTTGAGCGTTTTTGAGTTATCTTGTTCACAGACAGATAGACACACATAAATCCAATAATGTTTATTCTGAGGTGGCGAGATCTGAAATATTGCAATTTGTTAAAAACTCGGAAATCATATTTTTTGATGAGTACAATATTTTCTCTTCGTATCTAAAGTATATACAAATACAAGTTTCTTATGAAGTTTGCATACAAAAAAACCCAAAAGATTTTTTTTTCGGATTTAGAAAGAGCCATTAAAATCTGGAGATTAATGTTGATTACTATACTGAACTTTTTCGTATAAACAAAAAACATATCCTTTGTTTATTCAAAAAAAATGTTAACTTTTTATTTAATTATTTAGTTTTAACGAATTTTAGCTCAAACAAAATATAAATTTCTTTTCAAATATTTGCATGCTGTCTATTATTTACTTCTTTTGAAATCTGGTGCAACTATCTTGGAATGAGGTTCCGCTTGATTGGATGCTCCCTCTCGGAGTGTTTCCACAAAGCAATTCGTTTTATCTCTGCTTTCTGCTGAGCACGCGACATCTAATGCAGATAAAAAGCTTTGAATCAGCTTTGTACATATTCATCAATCAGCATCAGATAAGTTTTCAACACAAATCAGCAGAATTGGGATGCTAGATTAAATTTCGACTTCCCGCCCCCTGACTCTTCAATTCAAGCGTATTTATTAAAATTAGTAGTTTTTTCCTTCTTTTTTTAAACTATACTAACTGCTTAGTAGAACTGTTATTACTGGAAACTGATATCTAGATCAGATAGTAAATGGGGTGCATAAATCCTGAAGTACAGAAGAGTCCCAAGTGAATTGGGACAAGACCCGATCTGGATAGTTAAGTAATTGATGAAAAAATAGTTATTTCTTAAAAATTTTTGCATAAAATATTAATTTATTTCCTATAAAAACGTATGTCTTTTGTATTCTAAAGTTCGATAAGATAATTGGAATCTTACTGTAATTAAGTCTTTGCTAAACAGTTATGTACAAATCACCATGAAATTCTTAGACAGTGCAAAGTTGTATTAGGATTACAGCTTTTGCATCTAGAGAACTTCATTTAATACAAGTTTGATTACAACAGTTTTTAAAAATATTTATTAGTTTGCAAAAGAGTATAAAGAAGCCTCGGTCACTGAATAGTAAAATTTCGATGCCGGAGGGCTCCAGGTTCGAAACTGATTCCACTAAAGACCCATCGTGATTTTGTTAAAGGGCACGTTAAATCTGACGTCATGAGCCAGGCATCCTCTCGCTGGTATGACGTTGAAGCTTAGTAAGAGGGATTCCAGCTCAGGTATGATCCTCGTCATCTGAACTGGGTTGAAGATTGGGGCTGACCAAATAGCACTAGTGTTGCTTCTGAGCCGAATTTTCATATTAACTAAACTAAACAGATATATTATTATTTCTGTCGTTAATTTATAATGGGCCTTTGATGGATGCGTAGGTTTCTCAACTGGAACACCGTATGTTCGAGATCCAATTTCCCTAAAGATTCGCCTTTGAACTCAGGCGTATTGAGTGTTACATCCATCCTGCTGGTATTTTGTGGAAATCAACAGACAATTTCATTATTTACAGAATTTATTTCTAGATACAGCTAGGTATTTGGAAATAATTTTTTTAATAAAAAAATCTCAACATTTAAATCTTTCTTACATTATTTAATGAGACCGTGGTGGCCTTTTGATAAAGTCTTGGCTTCGGAAACGATGGGCACCAGCTCGAAACTTTACTTCACAAAGATCTGCCTTATATGTGGCCTAAAGCATTGCAAATCTGATGTCGAATATCAGATGTCTTCTCAGTGATACTTGATTTAACATGCAACAAGGTTTTTGCACGGGATTTAAAGTTATTAGTTGTTATAACATTAAAATTTGCCCTAATTGGGGCCGTCATGACCTAGTGATAGAATTTAATGTTGGGAGTCGGAGGATAGCAAGTTCGACATCAGGTTCCATCGTCGAATCACTGATCTATTTGGGCATTGTGTAGCTAAATCAACGTCTGTTACTTATGCCGTCTCCACCCTGACAGACATAAGGGAAGTTTTAAATCCTCAGTTAAGCAGTTTCATTTAATTCATTTCAGTTTCAGTGAACCACATTATACATTGGCATTTTTCTTGGATTGTCTATTAACAAAAGTCTGTTCAACAAGGTTTTTTTCTTTTCATTGATTCCATTTAGAGATACAATGGCAATGACATCACAAACTTTGATAACTGCTGGGCACAAGAGTCAAATTCGATAAACGTATCTTTTTAGTATTTTTTAAGTAAAAAAAAATTGCGAACTCTCTGATAAAAAAGGGGGTTTGTTAGAATTCAGAATTCTTTGTTTGGAATTTTTTGGAATTTAATTTCAGTCATACAATTTTAAAAATCGAATTTAAACAGAAATATTTATTTTTTGTGGCCATTAAATACCATGAAACATACAACTGCTGTTATATCAAAATGCCGTTGTGTCAAAAAGCACACATACGAAATTTTAATATAGCAACTGCAGAAATTAGGGACATTCGTCATTTTGCAAAAACATACAACAATCTGCGAGCAGATGTAGCTAATCTATGAAAATCTTTTGTAGCTGTAAAATATTTAGAAAATTTATCGCACTGGATTTCTATGTAATGGTTTAACAAAGAAGATAAATAATTAAAAATATTTTGATATATTTTGGAAATAAAAATTCCATATAAAAATATTTTACATCTTTTAACAGCATCTAAATTCTTTTAATGCAATAAAATGTCTAATTGCACAATCAATTCGAATTTAGTTTGTGAAAGAAAGTTCACAAGCGTGTTAGGCTTATATCTCTCTCTATACTGTATAGGACTTTGCTTCAGTAATTGCACTTGAAAATTTATGAATAGAATTCTTTCACTCTAAAACATGAGATAGGTCTTTATGTGGGCAATAAATTTATCATATTCTGATAAGAAGGAAAGAAAAATAAAGAATTAACATTCATTTTGGTGTCAGGGAAGTTCACTTAATGACTCATTTAATCAAACATGACGTTTGTTCTAATTTTGTTTGATCTCTTATTCTTAATAGCCATAGATCTTCAAAGTATATTTAAGTGTATTAGTTTTTTTTTCTCACGCTAGCCAAAGAATTTCTTAAAACAATTTTTTTAAGTAAAGTATTTGTCTAGTGGAGCTTTATTGGGATTTATTCAAACCAACTTTGTAGAGTTCTTCTGAAGATTAACTCAATAATCTACGACAAAGAATGGATGACTACATTAAGAATACCGTTGAAGTATTTAGGGGCTTTATTGGATCGAGCATAAATGCTTGACAATATGACAAAGACATCCAAATAAAACCCACAGTTCATCCTCTTACTATTTATCCGTTTGATAAACAGTTTGTCGAGATATGAGCTTTCTTGTAGAAGCGGAAAGTCCAAAGCAGCTGTCAGGATGTCAGTGATCTACGATGTTTTCCCTCTTTCCACAAAAAAGGGGGGATGAAAGAGTCAAAAAATAACTGTCTGAGATTAAACTTACAACGTACAGATCCGTATCTTCTGGAGACGGCATAATCTCTTTCTTTGATAATGATTTCTAAGTTGCGTTTTGAAGCAACGATTAGCGCGAGGTTCTTATTGCAATCGGATTGTCTGGCATCTGCTCTCAACAGTTCTTTAGGGAGATTTTCATTCGATTGCTGTCTTAAAGTTCGAAATAGCTCGTAAAAGTGGGTAGCTCAGTAAAATCCGACATGGGTTTCACATTAAATCCCACATAGACTTTACATTAATCCGACATTGAAAATACATTAAATCCGAGATGGACTTAACTAGAAAAACAATAATTTAATTAAGATATATATCTTCCAAATTGTGAAGTTAAGTTCTCGAAACTTGAGACTAAAATAGTGAAGGATCACTGACGAAATTTTGAAGATTAGCAAATTGTGAGGGGAAAAAAAGCATTTTCGGAAGAAAAAAAAAAATGATGCGATCCATGACTAAATATGCCTTTTACGCATGTTTGCATTGCTTATTTATTGAAAATTTGTATTAAATAATGATATAGATTAGTCCATGATTAGTTAATGATTGCAATCGATTTGCATTACTAACGTTGTTACAGACTTGGCACAAAACTTTTTGAAGGAAAAAGAATATCGTGGGAATGAATAAAGTTTTATTTAATTATTTAAATGAATTAGCTTCGTTTTCGAATGCTGAAACGCGATTTTACGCCCTGATATTAACAATGCTATTTTAAGCGAGCCGATTTGAGATGAGAGACGCAATGTCAGAGCGTTTTCTATCCCAACTTGAAAAAAATGCATGGAATTTTAAATCATTAAAATAAAACAATCCACGCCCACTCTTTTCAAAGGCTGCTATGTCTTACCTCTGAGTTACCATAGGTTTAAAAATTCACAAGTTCTGTCTAGTTTCAAGAGTCTAGAGACGAGTAGGAATTATGAATATTATTCTAAGTTTAACAATATATAGAAATTCAAAAGCAATTTAAAAAATCGATAAATCAGAAATGAATGGGGATTGGAAGAAGGTGTTTTGCTCAGAAAGATGAAAATGGAACCTTGTTTTTTAATAACGAAACCATAATTTATTGGTTTGATAATACTTTTAAACCATTAGATAGTTCTGCAGTGACGTAGCAATGACGGTGCAGGATATAACTGCTGCCTGTGTTATTAGTCTCAGAGAACGCCATGGTAACAAAAGAGTAGTGCACTTTGTGATACTTTTGAAAGCAAAATAGGAACATGGGACGAAAAAATATGTCTCGAATGTCACTTATATTTGCAAAGTCACTGCTGATGACTGGAGGTGAAAGAATTATTATTCCCCAGGAGCCACATATTTTGACTATATCACTCAGTTTTTTTAGCTGTGCGTTACATACGATAAGGCGAGGAGTGGGTACATGAGGTTGTTCTGTGTTCAAGAATGCAGCACTACTTAACAGTACGAAGAATATGATTCTTATTTGTTTTTCGTTGGAGATTTCAAACTAAATAGTTGTTCAAAAACTGCGACGTCTAGGAATCGGGTTTTTAACCTGATTTAGGTAATGATCCGTCTGTGAAATAAACCTCATTTCGAAGGTCCGTCACTGACATTTGCAGACGGATGTTGTAGTTTTGTAACACTTTCACTATGTTCGCCTGGATTTGTTATGACTCTATTTCTGCTGTTTCTATCTTTAATTTGTCTGGATTCTGAGAATCAGATTTCTGTAAGTCTTTGTTGCTAATTAATAGACTGTGGCATCTTTCTGATTTTTCATACACTTACGTAATATGACAAGTTTTGTGCTTTGTACTTTAGTGAAGTCAATCCAGTATGCACTTTGTATGTCTTTGGCCAAATGGTTCCAAAATTTGATGCGACCGACATCTTTGGTGAGAAAACTGAGTACAAAATTCAATTTATGTTGCTGCATTTTTTGAACTATCACGTTCATATATGAACAAATAGACAGACTGTTTGTAAATGATCCGTTGACAGAATTTTCTCAATACTTTATACTGAATATACAGTTTTAGTAGTGAAATCATAAGCCAAAATTTACCCATCTAGCTCCTTGCATTTTCAAATCTTTGTGTTCAACGGGCTTATTACTCTTTGGAGCATTTCATCCGAAATTTGATAGGAATTTTCAGTTTTAGTGTAACTATGACATACTATATTTCATCAGTCGAGAAGTCTCCAGTCATCTTGTTAAGTTATCGTGCTGTCAGATCGACGGACATAATTTCAAGAACTGATTTTTCTTACTCATCTGAAAATTAAATTTTTCTAATATTAAAAAATTTGTTGATTTTTAATTAATTGATTAATTAATTGTTGATTTTTTAATTAATTTTAATTTTGGACAGAACTGTCTCCCCATTTACTTTTTTAACGAGAAGGTATACATTTACATAGGATCTTCGCTTTAATGCATAAACGTCTGGAAAAATTAACTGAAATAATTTTAAAATGGTTATTTCTGTAATGAGTAAAAATCAAGTAAAATTCTTAATCGAATGAATAAGAATCGAAATTTAAAAAAAAAAAAATTATGCCCTTATTGGAATTTTATTTTCATATCTTTTGAATAACAATTTGAATTCTAAATTATTCAAATCAGTCAGTCATATGGAAGCTAAATTCCTTATATTATAGTTCTGAAATAAGAATATATGCTTTTCTTCTGTACAATTTGTGTGCTTTTTATTTAGTCGTATCATTAATATGAAATATTTTTATGAATTTTTATGAAATACAGAAAGTAAAATTAGTTCTAATTCTTTTTCTAAACCTGAGGTTAGCAAAATCCTTTTCAGAATGAAGAAGGGATGGGGGACCGTTTTGAGAGTCGCTATTCTTATTAAATTTGAAAACGGATCTTGAATTTTTTCATTTTTCCTAAGAAATAATTTCTAGTTTTGAAAAAAAAAAAGTCACTCAAAAATATTTGTATTTACACAAGGGCACGGGTGGTACTAATAATTTCTCTAAGCATGTATTTCAATCAACGAGTTTTGAACTGCTGAGTGCACTGATTTTTCTCAGAAAGTATTTATGTACATTAAAACATTAATCTACACTATTTGAAACATTAACTTATTCTGTTTGGAAGTACTGTGGAACATAGAGAATTAAAATCAGCTGGGACTATACTGTGTTAAAACTGGGGAAGATTCGGTAAAATGCTCTTTATATAGGAAATGTAGTCGAATATTATTCTGTGAAAGAATACATAAAGTGCTGGTGATGATTCGCATGGTACAGCAGAGCCGTGGGTAAACTAACAGCAACGCCTTTCATCTAGAGTGATTCACGACAAAAGTTACTATGACCAAACTTGCTAAAAATAGCTTACAAAGTTAAAAACAGCAGGAATTGGTTTTACCGTTTGCCTAACACGCTCGAATCACTGAGGGTCTACGAGTTCACTTCACAAATCATATATGCATTACCCTATCGAAACCTACCATTGCTATCTTTTGTCACAGTTTAATCGTTTTGAAACACGATAAAATCGTGTAAATGAATTGTTGAAGTAAAGTATCACTATTTCCACTCATTGTTTCCCTGGTCAAAACCCAAGATTATCCCGAGGAAAGTGAAGACATCTGAACAAATGTTGTATCGGAGGCAGATGCTACTTGTGCATTGGGATTGGCGTAACCAGGCCGATGTGATGTTAACACGGCGCTGGTGCATGCGTGGAATTGTAAAGCAGGTTAAGTTCCTTACGTCAAAAGAAAATGAATCTTTGCTCTATATCTATCCTTAAATACCAATTAAAATGCTTTAAGTCAGGAATAATTATTAGGGTTTTTTCCCTCATTCGTAATTGTTATTTTCCCTTAAATTTTTAAATAATTTTTCAGAAAATTAAAAAAAATAATAATTATCAGATTACCGAAATTCCATCTTCTCAGTTTAATTAGTTGAAAGCTATAACTTGGCCTATATGTTGACCAGATTTAAGTTACAGATAGATTACGACTGTTTATTCTTTAAATATCAATGGAGAAACGTATTAAAATCTTTTTATAATTTCATGAGTGTCGTTCCGTAAAATCCTGCATATTTGCTAGCCTATAAATAAACATAAAATGTGTGAAATTTTGCCAAATCACCCACTAAGAAAACAAAGTAAGGAAGTATATTCTGTGCAATAGCATTCTGGAACGAAGGCAAGTATATTAAAAACCAAAAACAAGCAGATCAATCCTACTGGTACAGACAATAAAAAAAACTATGTGTCTGGAACTCTTTTTCTCCTCTTCAAATCATCCGCGGAAAATAAACACAAATTCCGTTGTGTAAATAATCTTCGGAAGTTGGGAGTTCACCATTCCTGTTCTTTCTGGCTCAACCACAGCTTATTATTGAATTTAATAAATGTTCAGGATCTTGTCTGTTCACAATAAACCATATGGTCAAAAAATATCCATATATTTGTTTTGATGGAATTAGACGGAAGGTAATTTTTCATCACTCCTATTGTTTGCAATTTTTGAGACGGAAATGCCTAGTATTTTTTAAAGCTGTCAACATTCAAGGCATATATCCAAAATCGTATCGTGCTTTTCATCGATCTTGCGCAATATTTCTTTCTTAACCTCTAATTACGTCTGGCAGTTTATCACTGCCGTTTCAGGGCCCATTTTTTCGCTAAAGCGCAGGTGTAGTTATGGCTATGAATAATAAAACTTTTAACTGAATTCCTGCGCGGGATTAATTTTTGAAGATCAAGACAAAAAGTTTTTCCGGGACATGCCTAATTTTTTTTCTTGTTTTCTTATTTCTGTTTAGAAGCAGTGAACATGGAACAAATTAGAAATGCAGCACAAGACAAAAAATATCGTACCTGAAATATTCTGAATGGCTGGCTAAAACTTCTGAATTAATCATTCAAATGTTAAATGACTAAAACACAAATGCCAGTTTTTATATATATATATATATACACCAACTAATTACTGTATTTACAGACCAGGTTTGTGAAAACAGAGAGAGATAAAAAGATTACAGTTGAAAGCCTTACTTAATAGAGCCTGACGGAAGCAACTCGCAAAGTTCCGGGGAGGAAAGCTTTTTGTTGGCTCCAAAAAAAGGATAGTTTAATAGTTAACCAAGCACAAAAGAGAACACTGATCCGTCAATGAGTTTTTATATGTTTTAGTATGATTGGTTGATGAAGATGGAAATGATGGAACGTTTTGAGTATTTCAGTTAAAGCACGTCATTTGAAGTTTATAAAATAGAATCCGGACAACATTGTTCCGGCTCAAGTGCTGTCCTTGTCGTATGATCACAGTTCAAAATAACGAGGCTGGTCGTCAGTAGTCCATAACGTTGCCTGAAAACCGGATGTTAGTTTAACAAATAAAATTAAAACATGCCATTTGATGTTTTCAAAATTTTAATCACTACTTAATTTTGTTTATTTTGGAATTTCTAAGTATTGATTTATTGATAATTTTATGTTTACCGCAATCCATTCGAGAATGTAATGCATCAATCTGTTATTGAAAGAAAGGCTCTAATAAATAGCTTATTTCCTTTTAAAATAACCCTCTGCCAACAATTTTTTGGCATAAACCTTTAGGCTTTATTTAACTGAATCGTTGCATAGCGATTTCTGGTATTGATCATTTATACGAAAACTAAAGCTCATTTGAATCATGTTTCAGTATCGTAGCATTGATTCAATAAATATGGCTGATACATTTTTTAAAAATTATTTATGCTACCATAAATAATTAGTATTTTTTAGAAGCTCGTTTTTCGCAAAATCAAAGTTTACCCGGAACTGATTTCAGGTCATAATTAATTCCCTATAATTTATAATCTTTTTACTCATGTTTAGCATGCTTTTTTCATCCCAAACTATACACCTTATTTTTATAGATAGAAAAAAATTAAAATTGGAAATGAATTTTATTTGAAATTTGTTTCCGATACCGTAACAAAGAACAGATTGGAATATTTCTTTTATGTTAACGTATGGGAAAACGCTTAGTGTTCTAGTTTTGCAAGACGAATAATGATTTTGAAACTCGAATGTTTGGCGTAATTTTGAAACTTTAATGCTTTTTAAGTAGGATTGCCTGGGTGATTGTAGATGGTACTTATAAGTGCCTAATAATAATTGGAAAAATTGGAGGAAATTATATAATAATTGGGGAATCCTCCAATTATATATATATATATATATATATATATATATATAT
>JAPMOQ010023642.1:7393206-7531046 GCA_026543055.1 Argiope trifasciata
AAAGTAAATGGAAAGTAAAATTGATTAATAATTCCAGGATTTTTAATTATTAATCAATTTTAGCATTAGGTATCTTAACAAATTAATGCTATAAATACCGAAAAGAAATTAAACAAACCTATTGCAAAAGAGCTTCTACCCGCCTTTCTTAATGTCACAGGTAAACTAAATGATCATCATCGCCGTGCCCACACTCTAGCGGAAACTATGAGGTATCAAATAAAAAAATAATGGCCTTCATAGACAAGGATACAATATCTCTACCCTAGAAGATATGTTTCCTCACCACAATAAAGGTAGCAAGCTCCATACCATTTCTTTATCCATTAAGAAAGCGGGAACCAACTATTATACTAGAAACTTTGCATTCCCCATTTTAGAGTGCTCCCTCCCTGTATTAGCAATTTGGCATTTCTGGATTGTTAACTATGAATCATTTTTATCAAATTTCGTATTATAAGTATCGAAAACACAAAACAAGAAACCAAAATATCCATAATCCTATGCTTAAAAGTGAAATAAATTTTCTGTGTTAACAGCTTGAAATGTTATTCCATGGAAAGCAGATCCAAGGCATACTGTCACATAAGTATCAAACTCTGATTAGAATTCCATGCAATTAGAAGCATAAGGCATACTCTTTTTTATTGCATCCGTTATTTCATTTGTTGATTCAATATTCCTTGTCTGTTGTCCAAGGTAATACCTTAAAGTATCGAATAAAAATTAGAGATCATTTTTTGTCATTATTTTGCTGCTATGCACTTAATCTGAGCCTACTGGGATATCTTTAACACATTTTAATTTCTCAAATTCAGTTCAGTGCATTAAGAGGTTTTTCATACGAGATTTTACCGTATTATATATGGAATTCTAACACGAAAAAAACTCAGTGTCAGTCTGTTTGTATAAAATACTCGTATGTGTATAAACTGTCTATTTACTTGTGTAACACGCAGTTTGTTTATCTTTGTAAAACAATTTATCTATATAAAACTATGTATGAAACTCTGTCTACCTATCTAAAATTCTTTGCTATCTGTATAAGTGTTTATTTATTTGTATAAACCTCTCTATCTACCTCTATAAAGCTCTCTGTGTATTTAATTTTCTGTCTATCTATATTAAACCGTTTCTTTCTGTATTAAACTCTCTGTCTGTTTATCTATCTGCATGGTTTATTAATGGTATTAAGAACGGAAAGTTTGTACTGAAATTATCAAATCTTACTTCTATCTCTTCAGGTCTTACTATCCATCTTCAGTGACTAAAGAATTTGACATTTGAATTTCTCCGCAAGGTTAGTCATACCTGTAATTTTTTTTTTTGATGTTTATCATCTTTAAATTTGGATACATGAATCTTTCTGTGTGTGAGTTCTAGGCGCTTACTAAGTGCATAAATTACTAATATTCAGAAGCTAACTATTCATTTGTAATTTTTAAAAAATACTCTATAATACTCATGTATTATATCATTTCCCATCTAGTTAGAATTATTAAAATATTTTTTTATTGGTGGAAGGAAAGATTTGAGTGAATACTTGTCGCTTATACGATTTTCTTGTATCTTATTACCATAAATAAACAAATTTCTCTAAATTTCGGGGAATCTACTCACCTTCGTACAAATCAAATTAAGAAAATCATATATGAAAATCAATCATTTCTCCTTTTGATTTAAATGTCTTATTTGTATTTATTAATTTTTATTGGTATTTATAAAATATATGTTATTTAATGTATTAATTTGGGTTGATAATTTAAGATTAAAGAAATTCCTAACATTTTATCTTAAAAAAAATGTGATTTTGTTCCGTTACGCTCCCCCCCCCTTTCTAGAGAAAGGATTTTTTACGCTCAAGTAAATCGTGGCGCAGTTTGACCAAAGATGGCGCTAGTTCAGCAAATTTCGTCCTAACTCCTAGCTCACAAATACCTTTGTACCAACTCAGTATAATTAGAGCAGAAAATGATGGAAACATGTTTATTTTGTTGCTCTGGTCCAGACTGTTTAGCATATAGAACTATTTTCTGCCATAATAAGCTTTATTAAAGATTTCCAAAACCTTTTGAATTTGTTAGCTTTTTTCAAAAGTCGCTCACATCAAACTTTGTAGTTCGTGAGTCGGGAACTCTGCACTTTGGCTCTTTTGTTATAAATAAACTGTGAAATCTTTTGTGATGTATATGTATAACTTAATTGAACTTTTAGAGCTGTTTAATATACCTTGTTAAAAATACTTTAAAAGCTGAGCCGTTAAAAAAAACATCGTACCTTTTTAGATGTTTGTAAGAAAATAATTGTTTAGTTGGAAATAGTTTCATAAAATTTAAATTTAAAATATTTTCTGAAACAAATTGCCATAAGAAAGATTTCATAGTTTTCTTATAATTAAAAATTCTAGGGAAAATTGGAGTTAGAATGAGTTTAGATAAGTGAATGAATTATACAATTTCTGTTTTAAAAATTTAAATTTTAAGTTGAATTGTAAATATGAATAAATATTAATTTGCATTATACGACCAAAAACTCAGCTTAAATCTTAAAAATTTTAAATTTTTAAAACATACTTATCATGTAATAATTCAGAATAAAATTGGAGTTTGGCTAATTCTAAGCTGACCGGACCTTGTTATAAATTCGTATTGAGACAAAAAAAAAAAGTTTATTAAATAAACATGAGTACAGAGAACAACAATTTTTAAGCAAAAAAATTGCTATGAAAAATAACACATAAGTAAATGATTAATAATTTTTATGGTTAACGATTATATTAACTATTAATAATTTATAACTAATAATAATTATAATATTATATTTTAATAAATAATTGTTATTAATGAAAACAGTATTTTAAATATTACAACATAACTATAAAACTTGTGACCTACATAATTCTTAGCTAATGTAATTAAAGCCTTTTTTATACATTACCGTGCAAAATAAAGACACAGCTCATAAAATAAATTTTTTAAAAAGGTGCGAAACAAAAACGTGTTTACTTTTTAAAATTTTCAGAAAAAAAAGTTTTGGTTTCGAATTCATTTAAATAAATTCAAATCTTAGATGACAGTAAACGATACAAATTGCATTTATATAAATTTACACAAATATGCCTCATCTGAGCATTTTAGTGTTCAGTTTTCCCTCCATAAGCAACCGATGCATGTAGTTTACCTGAATATCAATTTTAATCCTGAATTCTAAAAAACTTCAGTGATTCCTTATTTTAAATACGAAAGAAAACGAACATTCTGGTAAAAAATTACTCATAAGCAATGTTTTGAATGAAAATGGCATACTTAATATAACGTTTTAGCATGTGGTATTTTTTCTAAATATATAGAATCAAAAGGCAAGCAATTAAAATACGAGATGAAACCAATCTGAAATCTATTATTTCCATTAATAAATAATACTTTTAAAGTTTTTATTAAAATGAATAAATTCAGAATGAAAATATTATAGCATGATATCTACCTTGGAAATCAAACTTCTGAAATTGATATTTTAATACGGTTGACTAATTCAAGGATAGAGAAATAATTATAAAAAATCGCTTTATCCAGAAGTTCGAAATAATGAAAACTGAATAAATGGACACAGCTAGAGAAAACATCAATTTTTTAAATTAAATATTAGGAATAAAATGATATTATAATTAAAAAAGAACAATTTAAAAAGTTAATAAAAAGTAATTTTAATAAAGTTACAGTGTTAACACTTAAAAAAAAATTAAAATCAGATGTATTGAAGTTTTTTTTATTGCAAATATTTTATTGCCATTGCCATTGAATACACTACACAACATTAAAACCCTTTAGTGCATAAAAAGATTAATATGGATAAAAAAAAAATTGTTCATTTACTGTTATCGCTGCTAAATCAAAATAAGAATACATTTAATTTTAAAAAATAATTCACAAAAAATTTATAAATGTTAATTTATAAATGTTTTTTAAAATTTATAAAAAATTTATAAATGACCTCTAAATGGCCAAAATAATTTCGAAATATATACAGTGTCTCACAAAAGTGATGGGACACTTGTGCTTTACAAAAGGAAGATGTAATAAAATAAATGAATAAACATGTACAAATTTTTTGTGGGTGTATTTCATACTTAAGTTTTGTAACAATTATTACATAACATACATTTTGTCAAAACATTAAAATATTAATTTAATAAAAATATAATTGCTTAGAACGGAGCAAAAATTAGCTCACATAAGTGGTGGGATACCATTAGATATACAACAAAAATCGTCTGAAATAAGCAATAAAAATATTTTTTAGGGGTTTTATTTTTACTCAAAAGCAATTGGCAATAATTTATAAAATCGGCTGCAGTATTTCTCTCCAGATTGCTTTGGAATTTTTGTGTTTTTAACTCTGTGCAGCCATGAAGGCTAAACGAAAAGAAACTTCGCCTGAAATTCGAAAATTAATTATTAATTTGCATATTGAACATGGAAAATCTATTAGAGAAACTGCTGAAACAGTTAATTTGAGTCATTCAACAGTTTTCAACATCAATAAACGATATAAAAAGAATCATATGATTCAGGATAAAGGAAGACCTGGCCGACCATCAAGGCTATCTAATGGATTAAAGCGAATTATCGTTCGAATTATTAAAAAAAATCCAAGAATGAGTGCTCCTAAAGTTGCTGCTAATTTACAAGCATTATATGGAGTAATTGTTAATCCTGAGACTATTAGAAGAGTAATTCGATCTGCTGGATATCACGGTAGAGTAGCCAGGAAAAAATTCTTCGTAAGTGAAAAGAATAGAAAACTCAGACTGGCATTCGCAAAATCCTACATAAATAAGAATTCTGATTTCTGGAATAAAGTTATATTTGCTGATGAGAGTAAATTTAGTATATTTGGTTCTGATGGTAGAATCTTGGTGTGGAGAAAACCCAGGGAAGAATTTCGTAAAGAGAACATGGTGCCAACAGTAAAACATGGTGGAAGAGGAGTTATGGTATGGGGGTGTATGTCGTCCGCTGGAGTCGGTAATCTTGTTTTTATTGACAGTATAATGGATCAGTACAAGTATATCGACATTTTAAAGCAAAATTTGAAATCTTCAGCACGAAAATTGAACCTTCATAACGATTTTAAATTCTACCAGGATAATGATCCCAAGCACACTGCTTTGAACGTTAGACTCTGGCTGCTGTATAATTGTCCTGAAATAATAAAAACACCACCACAATCTCCTGACTTAAATCCCACAGAGAATATTTGGCAAGAATTGGAATCAAGAATTCGCAAACACACCATTTCTTCAAAACAACAATTAAAATCGGTGCTTCAAGAAGAATGGGGTAAAATCACTCCAGAAATCACAGAAAAATTAGTCAAATCCATCCCAAGAAGATTAAGTCATGCTTTAAAAGTAAAAGGAAATCCAACAAAATATTAAAACCTTTTAAAAAGTAAAATTTTTGGATAAATATTTGATGGAAAAGTAAGTGTCCATCACTTATGTGAGCTATTTTTTTTTCCTCCTTTCTAAATAACTGTCTAATTTATTAAATTTATTTTAATATTTTGACAAAATGTATATAATGTAATAATTGTTACTAACTTTAAATATAAAACACACCCCAAAATTTTTTGTACATGTTTATTTATTTATTTTATTACATTTTCCTTTTGTAAAGCACAAGTGTCCCATCACTTTTGTGAGACATTGCATTTAAACTTAATGTTAATAGGAAATTGGAAAAACCTGACAAAAATTCGAAGATTTTAAACTAAAACGTGTAAATCAGCCTAGTCCCACTGTGTCAACTTCTGTTCTAGTTGTAAAAATAAGCATTGCTTTTAATTTATCTCGTATTTTCTAAAAATTAATACCTATTAAATCAGTATAAATATATCGTTAAACAAGGCTAGTGAAATATTGAAGAAGATTTGAGGTAATATGATGTTACGAAGTATTTTATAAATATGGGCTATATCACATGTATTTAAAAAATGCAAGATATGTACAGAGAACATAGTTCATTTCAAAAGCCAATACTTTTATTTTAACTGTCTTTCAAAAAGTTTCATTTTAATCTCTCTTTTTCCTTTTCATTTTAAAGATGATTTTAAATAATTGAACCATCTTGATTGATAGAAGAAGGAAAAAAAAATTTTTTTTGATCCCGAAAGAAAAACCGAGACACTTATTCACTGTTTCATGATGAAACAGTGAACTTTACTGATTTAATCCATCGATGTTATCTACATGTTTTGATATGTAAATCACTGACTCAGCTGTTTTAAAAAATGAAAACACTTAAATGAGCTCTTTCATGGAGGAAAAAATAAAATAAAATCCGCTATTGGCTAAGGTTGAAGATGGCTTTGTTTATTCTACGTCACGAAATTTGAAATTGGATGATTTATTTGGTTGCATTTTTGTTGCATTAAATTTTTGAAACTGAAAAGAACTAAGGATAGTGACTGGGGAAACTTATCAGCAGTATGAAAAAGGATGACACGTATAACTGTTTTATGGCTTTAAACATTCTTCCCATATAACAGTTTTATAATTCAAATGGAAGAATAAAGAATTACTATATTTACGAATTATTTGGTTGTTTAAATTCGCTTTTTAAAAAAAACTCATTCTGATGCATTATTTTAGTTGTTAATTAGTTTGTTTGATTAACAAACTCATTTCAGATTTCTACTTTACTTTCCCCTGGAAAGTATGATAAGCACATTTCAAAATTATCCGAAATTACCTATGATCTAGCTTCAATCCAGGAAGATGTCATTCTTGATGCAGCATAGACGAACATGGCTGATGTGCTAATAAACTTAAAAATACCAAATCAACATAAGAAAATCGATAATCAAAATGAAAAAATACAAATGGAAAATGTCTATTCTCGACAAAGTATATACAAATTGTTTCGATTTTTCTTGTTTGACGTACAGTTTGCCTAAAGTTTTTTTAAGTAGCTGTATCAATAAAATTTAATACATTGTTATTGATTTTACCTTCTGCTTGACGCATCATAGTTAACATTATAGTTATTACGTCATAATATTCCAAACAATCCACTCCAATCAATTCAAATTCAGAAAAATTCAAGTAATGTTTTCGTTTATAAAAAATTTTGTAATGGCAAGTAGAAAGAAAGTAGAAGCCAAAGAATTCTCAAACAGTTCGTCAACTACCCAGAAAGTGCGTGCTCTGATGGTAGAACTTCAAATTATTTTTCAAATCCAATGTCACGCGGCTAGATCAAGTATTTCGAAACATTTTTTCAGAACGAAAAAAATTTCACGGGAAATTATTTCAAGGCAGCAAAAAGATTTCGAAATTATTTGGCAATTTTAGAGATGTTTTACATAAGTAAGTAGTCTGGCAATTCCCAATAGAAGCTTTTATTTCGTTCGACGAAGGATTACGAAATATATGGGTACCAAGACTTTCAAAATTAATTCGACTTCTGTCTTTAGATAAATTTAGAAGTGCATTAAAATTTGTTTAAGAGACAGGTAATTACTCAATTCTTTTTCCTGTTTAAAACGTTTATGTTAAAAGGATGTTGTTCTAGATGGAATATAACAAAAATTACCTGAAGGAAGAAAACTCGATGCATAAATTTTATTGCTCCTTTGAAATCATAAAAGCTTTTGGAGTACCCAGGCAAAACAGTCATTTGAATATACCCCAAAATTTGATAAGATCAAAAGCTTTTCCATTTTGTTTAAAATTCTAATTGCTCTACTGCCCGTCTGACCAGGGCAATTCGCTTAAGACTGAAATTAAAATTAAGATTGCACTGATAAGCATTTAAGAAAAAGCACTTTGTAAGCGGCCTAACTCTCTGAAATATATTTCAGGTGGATTTTACAAGAAGAGCTTATTTGCATATTTTTCCACATAACAGCATCAAGTTGAGTATTAAATTGAATTAAAAGATCAAGTTACTAAATAAAAAGCATGAAAAAAGGAAATAAGTAATAAGAAAATAACCTTAACATTTGACTGATTTCTTAGGTTTTGCTGTTTTTTTTACTACATCAAAAATTAAAGTCAAAATTACGGGGCAATTTCTATGCTAACCTCCAAGTAAAAAATCTTTTCTCTAAACAATAGATTGGAATAACTTTTTTTCTTTTATTTGCAATAGTATATTCAACTTCCCACACACATACACCCTACCTGTTTCAATTTCTGTTCCCTTCTTTTTTCACTTTTTTTTGGAAAAACTAATGCATCGAGCTCTATTCTCTAAACTAATACATTGAAAACAAAATTGAAAAGCTCCACAAAGAGGGAAAACTGCGATGTACGAACATTAAATAGAATTTAAAAACAGAAATGAGACTTCAGATTACGCCTTTATTATCGTGAAAAATACCCCATAATTATTCTATGATACTGGTTTTTCTTGATAGTATATATGCTAGAGATATACACATAATTTATCTGGTATGTATGCTAGTGATATACATATGATTTACACTGCTATAAATTGATAAAGGAAGCAATTAGCTATTCGGCTTCTGAGAACAAACTGGGCCAGACGTTATCAAATTTCTTTGCTAAAGGTCTTTTACTTCAAATGAACCTTGGAAATGCCTCTCTGTTAAAAATTCATGTAAAATTTAGTAGCTTTAAAATAATACGTTAACAAAAATCATCATCGAATTCTCGATTTCCGAGTTCCTCTTTTTTTCCCAAAGGAAAAGTTTTCACGAAATTGTCGTTCTGTTATTAAGCTTCTTTGAACATTTTTCAAATGCAGATGTTTCCTATTAGTAACAAATCCGGACGCAGTATTTTAGAGCACCAATTACCAATAGTTGATTGTTTCTTTCCTTGTGCACTACGCAGTTCTTTTTCTCTTCTTTCAAATTTTTTCATTTTGCTATGATTTTTTAAATATTTTACCATTTTCTATTGCTAAATGTTACGCGTCAGGTCATTCGAATTTTATCACAATACCCTACTCATTTATATTATTATTCGATATCACAATGCACATCGAACTTATTTGGATAGACGAATTAATATTTTTCATTGGTAAATTATTTACTAAAATCTTGATCCTATATAGATATGTAATATTTAAAAGATAATCGTTTGATAAAAAAATACGGTTTCTACTGTCGGTTTTGATATTGGTATTATTATTATCATTAGTATTTATTTCATTTTTCACACTGGCAAGAGTGAATACAAGGATTTCTCTAATTCAGGCAGCATTCTTTTGAATTTTCTGGGACATAAAAGCATTTAGAAAATGAATAAAATAAATTAAATTAATTTTCTGGTATCACGCACGTATGATATATGAATTTTGTTAAATTAAAACACAAACCCGAATTTACAACTTCTATTTGATCAATAATTCCCTAATTTTCAAAAATATGAGAAAATCACAATTACATTTTCCCATGAACATTTATCCACAAACATTTCTTTTGAAGTAAGAAAAGGAAAGGTTTAAAATTTGTTCATTTTTAATTGTTTTATGACATATGAATCGTTTAATCTAGTTTACGCAGGTTTTTGATGACTTTAAAAGAGCTTAATGCTTAAGAAATCTTTCTTTGCCTTAATGTACCCGATGAAATCTAATTAAAGATGTATAGTTCGATAATGAAACAAAATATATATTTGAAATACGAAATTTATGAATGAAATTTCAGATTTCATTCATAAATGTGAATTCATTGTGAATGAAATTCCAGATTTCATTCTTAATGCCCAAAATCTAGTCTTTCATCTTCCCTTTCTATACATTTTTTCTTTCTCCAAAGTTTTCTTTATTAAATTTGGTGGAGCTGGAATTGCTCAACGTTGCGTTTGCACTTGAATATAAGCGAATAGAAATAATTCCAGAAAACTCTCCATGAGAAATTGGGCATCAAAACCACGCATGCGCTAGCAAAATATTTTCACAGCGAGAGAAAAGGGCTTTTTGGACTTTTTGTTTACACACTAGCATTGCGAAAATTTCCCTTTCCATTGAAAATCATTTTCGAAAATCGTTTTTTCTTTTTTTCAAGCAGACTTAGATTTTGGCTATTTATTTCATTTCAATCCTTTGATTTTGTGTAAAATGCGAATTAAAGTATGGAACCTTTCAATAGATTTCTTAATATTCGAAACATGACTGCATAAAATAAACCAACTTTAGTCAAGGTAGATAGATGCTCGTTTAAAAAATTAATAAGAAAAGAAAATAAAAACCTTGATGTGTTTTCGAGCTTCACCTAAATGATAAAAATGTTAGTATTCTGAAGCAAACCTTTATATTAACTTAAATTCCCTATCTCACTTTTTTTCCTTCAAAAAATTGGATTATTAATTATATAGTAGTGCAAGTTTTATAAATATATTTTGCTAACTGTTAGCACATTTAACTTCATACAGTGAACGCTTTATATTGAAATAAATCGAGGGGGGGGAGTTTTTAAATTGCATAATCCCAAAATGATAAACTACAGCATATTTTTTAATTAAACTAATCTATATTTTAAAATAAAATCCAATTGTACGTTTGCACAAGGCAGCGTAAGCAATTGTTGAAATTATGGTGAATTATTAAATGAAATAAATACTCTATTGTAATTAATATTAATAATTTATAGTTTATTTAAATAAATTATTTGGCATCTTTTGACTTAATTTTTAAAGTATTTGCATCTAAATTATCAGCACGTTTTTTAGTTTAACCTGCTTATTTAGCACTTATGCATGATCTATATTTTTGTAGAAACTGACATTCATTTGATAATGAAACCTTTTCTTAAACATTGATAAAGAAATCTTGAAATAATTTGTCGAATATCTTTAATATCATTAAAAAAATTTCCTTTCAAATAGCTGATTTTTTAAAATTTCAATCTACAACGTCTTTCTGTCTGCAGTAACTTTTACTAAGATATCCTCCCCCCCCCCTTTTTTTTTAATACAGAAAATGCATAGTACTACTGACAATACTATTGAAAATAATAAATATATTCTCCGTTATTACATAATAGTAAACAGTATCCCCTAACGAATATTATTCAGACTGTGGTAAAAAATGTAATAATAAATTAAGATATAAATTTAAGAATTATTTAAATTTCTCTAATTTTGGAATGTTTTTTTTTTCCTAAATTTTAATATAAAGTACGTTTAATATCTTTTAAGCCATCAAGCGCGTTATGTAAGTTAATTTGAAAGGAAATTTAAGTTGCGCGTGATTCCTAAAACTTGTAATAATTAAAGTACAAAGTAATAATTTCTGAAACCTTTTAACACTTTGAAACGTGGTGTGATAATTTTTTCTTCCAGAACCAATGGCTTAACTATGGTATCATCATATATTGATTGAAAATATTTACTTTTTCAATCAACTCTTTGCATTTCTGAGTTTGACTCACGTGTGATAATGGGTTATTTTGATATTCGTGGGATTCCGAATGTTCTGAAGATAAAAAATAAAAAGCTACAAACTTGTGTGGTAGAGAGGTTTCAATCATCACGATTGATCTGCTATCTACAACATCCTTCTAGGACCTTCTAAATATCATATTAACATTTACACATCTAGCTGTGGTAAATTAGTATCTGGTTTATTAAGGGTCAATACGTTGACAGCCACTATTTGATAAGTGAATTAGAAGAGCATGTACAGTTCGCTAATAAAAATTTTAAGGTAATAGTATTCTCTGTGAAACTATATGATGAGTAATTTAACTCCCACGACATCGATTACTTCAAAAGAAAAAGACTATTTTGGAATATTAAACTACAGTAATATATTATATAACAATATAATATATTGTCAACTTGTAGCAAATAGCACATTTTTTCATTAACGGTATGTTAGAAGTTGGAGTAATGGTTACTCATTTCTTATGATATAAAAGAAATTATATCCAACTGTATTTCTTTAATTTTGGGGACAAACTCTGTTATGCTGCTGGCATAATTCTCGGGAATATAATACACGAAATTGTTGTAGAGACTTTTCGGTCTGTCTTTCTGCGAATAATTGTTTTCAACCGATACGTACCATAAAGAAGAAAAAAAAATTATTTAACGTTACCATATGATTAATGAAGTGAGTAAAGGTATTTGAATTTAAAAAAACGGTGGACAATCTCCAATTTCTCGCTTCTGTATAAACAAAGGAATGTGTTGTTCTTTAGAAATAACGGTGTACTTAATCATTTTGTTAAATATTTTGCATAATAATAATAATAAATTCCAAATTCCTTTCCAATTTCTTTCATAATCAAATTCAAAAAAGCAATTCTGGTCATTTGATTGAACAGAAGAATCTTTGCATGTAATCAAATAGATCTTAATTTTAGAAGGCAATTCCACAGCAATAGTGTAACAACCATGATAAGGGCTAGAGGTATAGATAGTCCGGATGCCAGTCCAAATCGTTAGCATGAACATGAGTCTAGAATCCATTTATGCTAGCATTTTTCAGAATTGTGAAATGAAATAGATTGAAAATTTCAAAGTTAATTTTTCCCGACTTAAATATATAAACCTTTTTATTTTGTTGAATAAAAATAAAAATATTTTCTTCACAATTTTATTTAAAAAAAATAACCTCAGCCAGATTCATTGAAATATAAGCTTCTTTAAGAATGGGTTCTGGACTCATCCAAGATCGCTTAGTACATTACCTCCTTTTGTCAAATTCTTCAACATAAGTAATTACAAATACTTTTTTTTCTCAAGATAATTCTCTAAAATTCATCAAATGGTACAAAATGCATAGCATCAGTTAACATTTGAGCACCATATTTCCTATCGAAATGTACATTTGGAGTAGCAGAATTATTTTTGTTTGGGAAAACATGACGAATGCTAACTTTTAAAAACTCTAGTCTAAATAATATAATTCCTAACAAAGGCTTTTTAATTAATTAGATCGTGTTATACTAATTACGTCGTGTTTATACACGTATTATTCGAATTAATTGGAAAGAATTCTAGTAAATCTTGAACAACGTCTTGAAAATAGTTGTTGATGAGTGAGAGAAAAAAAATCAGCGTTAATTTTCCATGACGACGAATTTGTAACCCAAGTTCAAGATTCAAAGCCAGCTCGATTATTTTTTTATCTCCATTTATTTTCTCCATCTCTATCGGTTTTGAAATTTACATCTAGGTTTGTAAATCTTAGTCAGAATGTTGACCAAAATGAAGCAAGATTTGCATGCAAGATCTGTTTGACGTTGGTATTTTGGGTTGGAGGGAGAGGAGATGGGCTGCTGCCAAAAAAGAAGGTGCTTGACTCGAAGTGTCAGCCGAAATTCCTTACCGTTTCTTAGGATTTCAACCGAGAAGTACAGATGCTCTTTCTCACCCTCCAAACAGCACTTGGAACTCGAATCAATTCATTTCAGACCAATCATAAACCACACTTGTCCAAAAAATCTTACGTATGCCGTTAAAAAAACTGACATTAAAACACGTTAATGTAAAAATATAACATAGATAAAATATAACATAGATACTAAGTTAAGCAACTACATTAATGTATAACCAGTATCTGAGTGAGCTAAAAATCTGAGTTTGAGATGGAGTAACTGGTTAATTTCGAATTGATAGCGCGGGCTTGGGGGAGGAGCATTACAGATCTCGATTTTTTTAAATATGGGTGGCGACCCCAGATTGCGACTCGAATCCCGAGATCACGAAATTTTGACAACTCCTTGTCACATTTTTCCGCGTCAGTAAGAAAAAATAATAAACCATCTTAATTTAAAATACTTTGTTATGGCTTGTTAAAAAGAAAAAGAAGAAAAAAAAATTCTCGAATTTCTTGCCGATTGCTTGCTTGCATTTGGAGTCGGGGGAAATTTTTTGTTGAAACCCCGAGTTGCTTAAAAAATATCAGAAATTCCCTGGCCTAGAATTGGAGCTCAAAATTTCATGACATCAAGCGACATTTTAGGCTTTGAGATCTCATCTACATCCTTCTAGGCTGTTAAATTTAAAATATCAATAACTACAGATAAATAGCGGATTGTCTCAAGGAGAAAGGAAAAGTTCTCTTTGTTGACGCTTTCCCTTTTTTACAATTAGTTTTTTAAAAATAATTCTCTTCGACCTTGTGATGTTGTATAACCTTTTATTTATGAAATTTGTGTTTGCCAATTATAGCATTGCTTTTAAAATATATATAAATAAAAAAAAAAGTCGCGTACGCTAGTGTTTCATAGAATGGGAAAATTGGATGAAAATAGTGTGGCCTCAAACAAAGATTACAAATCATAATAATTAAATGAAACCTAGGACAATGAATTGCAGATTTGGTTCTAAGAGTGGTCAAAGCATGAAAAGCTTGCAGCATGAAAAAATTTACTCCGTCAGAATTATGATCTAAATATACGAACGTGCATTGTAAATAAAATTATTTAAACCACGAAAAAGCATTTCCAGTATATCATGAATCTTAATTGTAATACACATTATAAATAAAATTATTTAAACCACGAAAAAGTTTTGAATATATTTATCATAAATCTTAAATGTATTACTGATTCGATTCTGTTTCTTTCTGAAACTTCAGCAAATCATTTTTATCTCGAATTTCAAATAACTTTTGATCTCACTATTTGTTTACTGCAGATTTGTGTAACTTAAATATTAAACACATTATAAATTCATTTGGAAGTGTATACTTCATTGCATTCTTAATTTGTTCGGGGGTGGGGGACCTAACCTTTCACTCTAGAAGAAAATGTATATTTTATTAAATCTAAATCAGAGGTCAACTTCAATGATAACCAGAAACAGAATTCAACAGCTGCTATATAGTGTGGTTTTCCTTTCCATTTTTTTTACGAATTCACCCGTTTAGACCTATTAATATTGTAAATAAAAAGCTTGCAAGAAATATGAACAGTTTTATGTATTATATGTATCAATTCACTGATGATTACGTAAACCAAAATATTCTCTTAGTCTGCTTTATGGCATTTTAATGCTTATTTATTGACGCGCTTATTGCCACTATAGACAAAAAAAAAGTGCCGAATAAAAATAAAAAGTGAATAATCAATGAATGAAATGATTAGTTATTCTAATAAAAACGTAAACTATTTGATAAATAATTTTAATTTGTCAAACAAGCTTTATCATTTTTTAAATACTGGCTTCTCGAAGACTTATTTCTGTTCAATAACTTCTGATCTGCCAGCATCGAATCAGGTTGATTATGACTTGATATACAGAGCTAGATGTGGAACATCGTCTTTCGAGCTACAGACAATGAATAGTAATAGGGCGTTCACTCTTTCTCCTAAATGTCTGTGTGTGTGCGACTGTCTGGAATCTTACATACCCTTCCCTCCACCTCCTTTTCCGTTTTTTTTTCTTTCCCCCGCCCTCCATCTCGAGTCGGAAAAAGAGTTCAATCATGAGTTAACCGAAACAGTAAGTAGGAGAAAGTGCAACTAACATTGTAAGTCTTTTTACCAGCAAGTAAATTATTTAAATTTTTATAATAAGCAAAATCACACATACAAACGTTCTACCACCTAAAGATTAACATTTTTTTTACAGCAGAGATGCGAAATGAATTATTTTTTATATAATCTTACGTTAAACAGAGAACATCAAACATTCTACTATGGGAAAGTATGAAATCTGTTTCTTCTAACTTAATTTTTGCCAAGAAAAACGAGAATTTTCTCTTTCATTGATACTAGAATAAAATCAAACCCCTTAAAATAAAGGTATCAACAATTTTTTAAATTAATATTAAATTTCATGTGTTCGTTGTCAGTTTTCGTAACTGAGTGAGCTTTCTCCCAGACAGTTAAAGACACATAAAAATATCAGTCCATTTCTTTTTTTAGAAAACTGATATCATTCGATAATTATTTTGCTTTTAAATAATGCCGTTTACAAGCCAGCTTATACAGAAAAAGTAAAACACCAAAAGAGTAAATGCACAATGAATATATACTTAAGCACCACATACCCGTATTTAACTAACGTCTCCATGGTTTGAAATGGAGTTTAAGTTTCCATTTTATCATGAAACAACCTACCCTTTTGAGAATCCAGAATTAAAAGTAACAATCAAGTTCTCTTATAAAATAGGAAGGAAAAAAATATCTATTGGAATTATACTTGGGGGGGGGGTGACAGAACGGTCCTCGTGTTTCGTCTTCTCGTTGGTACAGGAATCCCCGGAGGAGTGCTACTGCCGACCGAGGGTGTCTCTCGTGTAGCGCACCGCATCCTTCTGTGACGTCACAACCGGAAGTCTGCGCACTCGGCCAATGGGAGGGTCTCACCCTTTCGTCTCGCAGCTGTGTTGGACGTGTGTGTGTGTGTCTCGGAATCTTCGAAATAGATCTCCTACTGGTAATGGTGCTCGAAAAGCAGACCTTTCGCTGCCATGGCCATCAGCAATGCCAACAGCTTTCTGCCGTCTGGGCTACAGGAGGGGTCGACTTTATTCGCAGGTTGTGTCCGCCGCACGGAGCTACAGTAAGCGATCTTTTCCACATTAGTCCATTACTCACTAGAAAGGCGTGTTCCGCCCAAAAGCAGTGCTTTGCTAGCCGACTGTCTGAGCACGATTTCCATCTGACCAGCACAATGGATTGGAAGTGTTTCTGGTCGAATCAAGGGCACCGGCAAAATGGGAATAAAGGATTTGCTTGCAGATATATCTCATCGTTTAAAAGGTGTGGTGTCGCAAAAAAATATTTGTGTGCATTACATTCAAAAGAATTTGGGGGGATCATACGGAGAAGGAAAATCCGCTCGAAATTTGCTTTCGTAAGACTGGAATAAATTTGTTTGATTTGAATGTGCATCACCACGAAAAAAAAATTGAAGAGGTTAATCCTGTTTATTTTTCCTTGTTTAATTTTTCTTCGAAGTAGTTCATGCCTCAAAGGTATTAAATTATATTTCGTGTTCCGTCGGCCTTCAAAAAAAATATCAAAAATGTTATGGATTTCAATCGTTTTATGTTTGCTGGTAATATTTCTCCCCATTCCACTCCTGTGAAGTAAATTTTCTGGCATGGTTTTTTTATTGTCTGTGTGTTGCATATATGGAATTGAAATAAGTTATACTTGAACATTTCCTCGTTTATGAATATTTTTACATTTTGCTAGTTTTCCATCACTTTTGTGCATATTTACTTTGCTGGATAATCCTCTAGTGTATTGAAAAGTTTGAATTCTTTTTTTTTATTAAAAAAAAGGTAAAGCTACATTCCAGTATTTTGTTTATTTACTAGTCTATTTCATGTCTTTTTCTGAATTTCTTAATGAATTGACGTATTTTTATTTACTTTCTATCGTTGATTAAAAATTCGCAAACAATTCCATTCAAGGGTTCCATTTATATTTAAATATTCTTTGGAAAATATTTTGGATGTTGCAATTTTCAATTTCTTAGATGAGATTAAAAGCAAATGCTTATTATTATCTGTTTTTCATGATTTTAAACAGTTACTGCTGCACTGCTTTGGGCCATGTTTATAAATTAAAATAATCGCCATAGAAGTTCACTGTTACTTATGCAATTAATTTGACTAATTTAAAAAAGTCAGTTGAGTTTATTTTATTCCGTATAATTTTTTAAGGATTATTTATGTATTACATTTAATTTCAAGAATTCAGAACAAGAGTTATTTGATTTCCGTCTGTTTTGTAATTCAGATATATGCTGTTTTGTAGTAATAATTTGCTTTATTTAAATATTTTTCTCAGTATTTATATGGAATGAAATATTTTAATAAATATGCTATTTTTTTCTATCCTATTTTCATTACAATTTATAACATGTAGCCACAAATGAATTCTGTAATCTATACAAGGTATATTTCTGAAAACTGAAATTCTGTGACATTGTGTTAGATATTTTTTTTAATTGCAAATATGAATTCTCATTTGAAATATCCTAACTTATGATTCTCTTTTTTTAATAATTAGAATCCAGCTATTCTAATATAGTCTGAAATTTCATCTTTATGCAGATTCAATTTAAAATATTAATATTTATATAAAGAAATTAGACATTTAAATTTGAAGCATTATTGCCATGAATTTCGTATTTTGAAATTATGATGAAAAGCAATTATTAAAAATCTTCCAAATTTCAGGCAGACAGAAAAAATTTTCAATTATTTTTTAAAATTTCATTAGATATTGGTTTGATTTCTTAGTATGCTATATTTTGTTGTTAGGACTTTTTTTTTTTTTCAGTACTTGCCTTGGGTTTCTTTCTGAAATTATATTTAAATTGCAATACCATTATATCCTCTTTTACAAATATTTAAATTCGTATAATTTAACCACATCTGCAATTAAGTGATTCTTCATAATATATTTATTATTCATTGTAATTGTTTATCAGTACTTAAAATGTTTTGTATTTCTTCAGAAATAAACTACACATTTATTATCAGTAGATTACTCAATCAAGTAATCTAGTCCTATTTATTTAAATTTATAATGCCTTCATGGAATAATTCTTATTGCACAAATTCAAATAATATGAAAGGCTTATTATTCAATTATGGTTGATTGCTTTTTCTTTAAGTTATTGGTATATAGATGCCAATAATTTAAAAGAGGAACAGACTCTTTTACTTTCTTTCATTGTTCTTGATATTTAAAAGCAACCCTCTGAAAAGAATAGGAATTGTTTTATAGGGGAAAAAATTATATCTGGCATTATTTTTAATTCTATAAAGTAGTAGGAGAGAATCAAGAAACTTTTGAAACAAGTAGTATGTGTTTTGTGACCTTTTTGAACTCTTCTACATTAAAACAAAAATTTAACTTTATCTTAACTTTGTATTTAAAAAAAAAAGAGAATATATGTTGGTAGTTCTAAGAATTATATTTGGGAGAAATTTGTATACTGATAATATTTTTATATTTGTGCAAGCCTATTTTTTATGTCATTATCAAAAGATTTTGTCTTTTACATTAGTATTCAAGTTATTAACATTAAATTTTCTTAGTACTTCAAAGTAATCTCTGAAAATTGTATATTATAAGAATAATACCTTACTACATACTTAGTTTGCATCTAATACAACTGAACTGCAATTCATAATCTAATACAAGAGTAGCTTGCTGTTACACAGTAACTTTGTTATAAGAACTTAAAAATTAATGATTGTAAGTGAATTAATTTTTAAACATATTAGCTTTAAAATTTAGTGGAAGCCTTCATTTTTATAGTTGTACTTTTTAAAACTTGGGTTAAGACTTGTGATAATTTCTTTTGTCATGTCATTGGCAAATATGAAATTTAAATTTTTTATCCTTTTTCTTTTATACATGTTGAATTTTTTTCCCAAAAGAGACATGTTTTGTTGTACTAAAATTAGATTATCATAGAAATTAATATTAATTCAAGATTGTTTTAATATACTTTATATAAATAAAATCTAACATCTTGTTGTTTTTTTGTTTAGGTTTTTCTTTATTTTAAAATTAAGGAATTTTTTTAAATAAAAATACTTGCATATTTTTCCAAATGCATGTAAATATTTATATGCTATTTAGTGTAAGTAAATTAGCCATTGTATCTGCAAATTAAAATTTTTACATAAACATTAAAAAAAAATGCTAAATAGTGAGTGGAATTTTTCTAGTTTGTGCTGATTTGTAATAAATAAAAAATATCTTTAGTAGTTAAATTGCTGCACTTTTCAGTTTTTCACTTAATTCTTTTAATTATTACATAAAGAAAAATTTTCATGAGTCAGTTGTTCAAAAAAAAAAAAGCTGGTATTTTCTAATTTTGTTATATAAAATAAAATGATTCAATCTTTATATAATTTTAATTCTCTTTCATAGTAAATATTTTGGGTGAGAGGATTTGAATATTTTGTGTTAATTTCATCTATTTTGCGAGTCTGTTAACCATTTCAAATATTCATTTAAAAATGTGAAGGTTTTAAGTAGTTTTCATGGATTGTAAGAGCATTCATAGGAGGAAAATTGTTTGTTATTGTACAATTTAAGTAATACTGCTTTCTAAAAGGTTTTCACGAAAAGGTGAGAAATTAAATTATTGCAAGAAAAATTTTGTTATTAAATTCTGCCATTTCCATCTTTTTTTACCCCCTTTCATAATTATAGAAGTAGATTATATGGTAGAATTGTTATTCCATCCTGGTTTTACAATTGTTTTTAAGTATAAGGCTATTGTAGTGTGTATTAGTAGTTTATTACTTAGAACATGAAGATAAGTATTTAAGATTTTCCCTCTCATAAGTTAAGGAAAATCTTCACTGAATTTATAATTTTTTTAAGTGCATGCAGCTATTGAAATAAATCTTGAAGTTTATAATGGTATTGTTTTAATATCTTTATGAAGGGGAAATTATCAATATCTTTATTAGAAGGATAATTAGTTTTCTTTTATATAAAAAAGTATATTTATATACTATAGAGGATATATTTTTAATTTTATTTAAAGAGGGCCAGACTTTCCTGAAGCATAAGTATTTTAATACAAATCTTTTAGCTTATCATTGGAAATATTATGCAGAAGATTATTTGAGTTGATATATGTATGAGATAAAAATATCATTTTAATAGATGGTTTGATTTTTCAGTCTAATGATATTATCAAGATTAATAATGAAATTAGAGGTCCTATTATAATTTAGTAAATAAATTTTATTTTAGGTCTTAAATTTTGAGAAACATTTAAACATATGAACATCTTTCTAATTATGGTAATAAGTATTAATAGTAACCTCATTTACATTTGATACATTTGTATAATTACATTTAAAGTATTAGTTAACAGGGAAATTCTAGGCAATGGTGCTATTATTTGTATGAGATGATCCCCAAAACAAGCTCATTTATAATTATTTAACAGGTAAAATATATGTACAAAAGGTCTTAATTAAAGTATAGCTGATATTGTAAAGAATGTTCTAGGAGCAAATGCAATACTGTTTAATATGCATGGCATTTTAGACCATTAAGAATTTATATATTACATTATATATACATTAATATATTACATTATACGTACTAAATCTTAATTACATCATAAAGAATCAATTTATTAAAAAGATTATGTATGTATGTATTTTTCTTCTTCCAGGGTCAAAAATTGAATTGTAGATTAATTTTGTGCTATCCAATTACTATAAAAGCCTAAAGAGAGAAGGCAATTTATTAAAATATTATGTACACTTAGATACAAAAGGATTCCTTAGCTGTTTACTTCTTCTCATTTTTGATATTTAATTGAATTTTACATTAATAATTTTAACAGCCCTCCTCCCATTTTATAATTTAGTTTATAAAAATTGTTCATTATATATATTTTTTTTCTTCCACTTGCTGTATCATAGTCATCATCTGAAAAACTGTAGACTATGTCTGTTAGTCTACTGCCATTAAGATAGACAAAGTTACCCACATTCACTAAATATTCAAGTTTACTTTTCTAACTGATGACCCCTCTCTAATCAAAAATTGCAACTCAAGTTAAGAAAAACTAACATTATCCACATTCATATAACAATAGATTATATATATATTAGAATCTTTATTGAATTAAAATGTACCTCTTTCTCACTTAATATACTTATTTAAATAAGTTGGAAATATCAGATTTGCCAGTGAGGATGTTAACTTTTTTCCTCTCACTTTTTAAATCAATCCTCCATTCCTTTAATAGTGTATACATGAAATTGGAGTTGCATTCTTTGTAATTGAGATATTTAACACAAATAGGAAAAGTTTGCACATTGCATTACATGGTACATAGTGCTATTGTGAATTTTATTATGGTGACATCATTAGCTGCAATTTAAAATTTTGAAGGTCATTTTGTTTTCCAGAATTTCATGTGTTTTGGAAAAAAATTTATTACTTATATTCCTATATATATTTTTACATGTTAAAAGTAATCCCCCCCCCCCTATTTTGCTATGAAGTCCTCTTGATTTAAAAGCAATACTTATTTTTTTTATGAATAATATTTTAGTAGTAAAGCTAATTGTGATTAAGTTTTATTGAGTGAAAATATATTATTTGAATTCACATTAAAACAGCCTTCTTTTATTTATATAAACAATCTCAAATGAAATGCGGCCACAATGTACATATATAATTTAATATCATTAATAAATTGGTTCATTTTTCCAAAAACTTTCCCCCATTTAGGTTTGTATATCTTTTTACGGGATGTTTATAGTATATCTCCACATTAGTAGCAGTTTTCTTAATGAATATTTGCTGATATTTTGTTTTGGATATTTAAATATGTACATAATAGACAAATGTATGTATATGTTTTATGTCTGAGGAACATATGAAAGCTACAATGTTGCTGTAGCTACTGTTAATATTCCCCCCTCCCATTTTTAAAGCTATTTAATTATACACTAACTTATCAAATGTGAATTTTTATTTTAAGCCCTGCTTGTGGAATCATAAGATTTTTACATATTTCAAATGAATTTCAATTAAAGCCATCCTTTGTGAGAGACATTACTTTTATAGAATAACTATTCCCACTAACAAAATACAGTGTTATGTCTATCACTACCAAAAACATTAAAATACTGCAAATAAATTTTACTATCTTTTTAATTTTAATTAGATATTAAAGGTTGATTTAAGAACTCATATTGCAGCATATCTTGAAATACAGTTAAATATTAAAATATTGTGCCTCACTTTCTCTTATTTTACACTTGGCTATCATGTATTGAAACAATGCAATAAAATTTCTGAGTTGGATTTTAAAGTATCAGCTGAAATATTAGATATAATTATTTTATTCCAGGAGAAGGTTATCAAAGAATAAAAACATTTAACTTGTTTAATTGCCCTTTAAATTTGTGTGGATTCCTAAAACATTTAAGGCACATCCCTATTTATTCCAAAAGAATGTTTCTGTTTCTGTTGCTGTTTATTGTTAAGTTGTAAAAATAATTTAAAATTCATTGTGGTCATTCAAATCTTGTTTGCTAAAATACTAACTTATGTTTTTCTTAATTGTTTTAAAAAAACGAGTGGCATACTCAATATAACTAGTCTTAAATTAGTGAAAGATTTATGAGAAAATGTTTGGGAATGTGGGATTTGTAACTAGGCTTCTAATTCTGCTTTTTATTTATTGAAAATTTATTAGGGAAATAATTTTAACGGGCCAACTTTTAATCAACTAAAATTCTAAATGGTCTATGCAAATTAATAGTAAAATGGCCGATTTATGGGTTCTTATCATATTTCTTTTGTGACTTAATTCTTCTGACAATATATTTAGCTAAAAACATAATTTATCCTGGCAAGCTATTAAAAAAATTTATATTAAAAAATTTTACATTTTGTATTTATTTCCTTTAATTACCTTAAGAAACTTTTGGATGATCCATAAATAGCTTTCAGATATTTTAATTCTTTAAACTGAGACGCATATTAATTAAAATTCGACTGTCAAAAAATTTGCAATTCAACCTTTTGCCACAAATACTTAAATATTTTAAAGTAATATAGTGGAAATGTCCCATGATCATTATTAGCCATTCTAAATAGCTATTTTCTCCCTTTTTCAGTGTCTGCTGTACAGATATTTATTATTGTGATAACAGTACTATTTGCTGTGGGAATCATTACATGCGTCCTTAGTCATTACAAGATGGGAGCAAGGTCTTGGAGTGATCAGCGTAACAGACAGCAACCATCAGCCAGGCAACAACCTTGTCCGCAGCAACCACAGTATACATACTCATTAACACCAACTACAGCATCGGTTAGTAACTGACCACATTTGAAACTTATTAATAACATAGCATTTTTACCCTCCCCCCCCAAAAAAAAACCCCTTACTTGAGAGCGATTACATTCAGTACTTAAAATAAATGACATCAAACATTTCTTTAGAACTGAAAGTACAACTTTGTTTCATTGGTGGCCATACATTTTACTAGAAAACTTTTGGAAAAAAGGAGGGTTGCTCTCATTTCATTGTTCTGGATTGTTTTGACTTTAAATAGAGCATTTGCTTTTTCAGAACTTTAAAACTTGACTTTTCATTGCTTTGTCATTTGTTCCTTGTGTCTCTTGTGGAATGAATAACTGAAACTTATTCTTAATTTTTCAATACAGCTACCTAATGTTTTTCCTGGTTCTCATAACTCCAAAATGTTGGATGCCTTTTTTTATGATAATGGTTTGGTTGGGTCCAAATTTGTTCTGTGTATTTTCTTTATATGCTGCAAGAATTGTGCCTGATTTTTTGATATTGAATGTTGGCATGATTACATGTTCACATATTGCGAGTCAAGATATAGAGGAAAAGTTCCTAACTTATCTATTATTTGGTATTTATTCTATAATCCATTGTAATTTCAGTCTTATAATGAAAATATTTACAAGGAGAATTATTTTTATAATCTTAATGCTGTACATAATTATTTCAAGAAGTAAGAAATTTCATCATTTAAATTTTTTAAACTTAGATTTTTTATTTGTTCTTGAAGATATTAAAACTAGCATTTTTTAAACTGTTGATCATCATAATAATTCAATCGGACCATAAAATATTTTAATACTTATATATACGTGTATAAATTTATGAACTGCATATCGAGTTTCTGATTTAAAACCAGATGAAGTAGCCTCTCATCCTTCTTGGAAAGGAAAGGACAATTAGTACCCTCTAAAATATTAAACACCTTTTAAGTGTTCATTTCTAACTTGATCCTAAAATTGCTTTCTTCCCTTTCTCCTAATGAATTAATGCCTTATGTAACACAAATAAAAATTTCTGTGTCAGTTAAAAATAGAATGTCCTGTTCCTTCCTTTTGTGGTATATTGTGCTTTATATTGCTTCTCATTGCATTGTATTATTATTTTCCTCTCCACTCCAAGCTTGCTTATTGCTGCTTGTTTTAATGTCATTTTGATAAATTTTACTGTGGTTGATATAATTTTGAAAATCTGTTGTTTTTTTCCTCTAATCTAAAGCTACAAATCAAATATTTGGAGAAGGGTGTTTAAAACATTTGTGAACTACAATATGCTGGTGATGCTTTCTGCATTGTATTTAGATGTGGAGAAAAAAAACTACAAGAAAAATAGTTTTTATACCTTTATTATCATTTTTCATGAAGCTTAGGGAAGTATTTAAGCAAATTGGGGACATTTAAAAATGCCAGTAGTCACTGCCGTTAAATCATTCTTTGTCATGCCTGTAAAGAAAAACTAGCTCTGCTGGTAAAATTGATTCATTTGAGTTACAGTAATGGTTTAGTAGCACTGCAAGAATGTTAACATATGAAAGGCTTTCAAAACAAACCTACTTTGAAGAATGGGTTTAAAAAGATGGTTACTTAAATTTAAGTTTGTGAAAACATTAGGAAGAGGATGGAAATAGATTTCAAATGAAAGTGTAGAAGTTATTGTTACTGTTGTTGAAAGAATATCTGAGTTCCCAATGTTCTTTGAGTGTTCAAGCATTGACCATGTGATGGCTCAAAAGGTTCTGTTACCCTGTAAAAAAAATTCTTTTCAAGAAGTACTTTACGTAGTTCTTATGCAAAATCTTCAACCTTAATATCGAATTTGATGCATTGATTTTTCCTACTGGATTTTCACCAGAATAAGCATTAACAGTCATGGTCTTGGAATATTTTGTCCTAGATGAAACTGTGAATATTAAAAACATTTGCATATAAGGTTCAGCATGTCTTAATGTGCCTGAACAGTTTAGAAGAGTGTAAATTTTTCGGGACTATTATCTTCATGCAAGATGTTACAATACCCCATATTGCTCATCAAGTGAAGGAAATACTTTGGACATGATCAGGTAATTTTGAGCCATTTTCTGACTATTTAGTCTCCTTATTGTCCAGACTTGAATCCTTGCGATTTCTGGTTTTGGGAGATTTCTGAAAGATCATGTCTATAGAAGACGCATGTGGATTCTCTTGAATTAAAAACAAGAATAACAAAAAAACACTTTGTACTGCTTTTTAATATGATTGATGTAAACAGAATACACAATGAATTAATTATGTGATTAAATATAGCTGTAGGTTGTTTTTTTTAATTTATGCATTATCTTTTTGCCTGGTGCTCATTTGAATTACATGTTTTACCAGATTTGTTTTTCTCATTGTCCAAACAACATATATATCAAGTTTTATCAAAATATTTGTTAGATCTCTGTATGGCTTAAGTGGGGCCACTTAAATTATCATCACCCTTATTTATTGATAATTTTCTCCAATATGCAATTATTTAAGAAAATTATGCTTGCTGTACTATAATACCAAACAATCAACTATAGTATAAAGAGATTCTGTTGTGTAAATTCATTTAATTTGTTGCTTTTCATCTTCTTTTCTGTTGCTGTGTGCCATTAAGTGTTTCAATAATTTTTTCACTCATCAGCTAGGCTACTTTTATATTTGATACCAAAATATAATCAATTATGAAATAAATTCGGATAAGAGGATTAGCCAATTAAATCTGTAAATGGTGTTTGGCAAAAATTGCAGTCAGTGTCTGTCAGCATTACTTTCCCTTGTTTGCTACACACTCTTATCCAGTTATGCAACTACTTTAAAAATAGCACTTCAATGCTCATTACAATGTGAATATAAATGTCTTTCCAAGTAAATTAATGCATTGTTTCTTAGTATAAATCTTTTCAAGCTGAACTTTTTTGAAATTAAATTAGTTGAATTAAAAAAAAAAACTGGCATTGTGTTCATTTTAGAAATACTATAATCTGACCTTTTTTTAACTTAGAAATTTGTGATCTGAGCATTGATTTAACTAAATTACTCTTATTTTTATATGAAAGCAATCCTACCTTTTAAAAGCATCATTTATTCATATTTCTAATTGAAATTAGCTATTTTCTCCATTTCTTTCAAGCATCCCCCCCCCTTGTTTTAGCAGTAAATATATAGATCATTCCACAGATGCATAAATATTTTTTCTATGGAGAGTCAGATTTGGAGAGCTTTTTAAAGTATCAGAATTTTCATAAATTAGGTATATAATGTATTTGCAATAAAAAGTATAGGTTTGGATTTTTAAAATTCATATTCAGCATTTTTATGCATTGCACAATATACCAGTCGTTACATAATTCATTAATTTGAATGCTTAAAAGGACTAAGGTAATGTTAACTCCTTCACGGCATATGATGCAAAGCCCCTGGAAATGTTTCAGTTTTCATATCTTCATCAAAACGCTAATTTTTAAATATTTAAAAAAGTTTTACATAATATATAAAAATCAAATGTGCAATATTTATTTAAGCTGTATTCGTTATTGCTAAAAAATTCATGCTTAAAATTAGAATATATGGAGATAGGAGAATCTAAATATTTTATCGTTCAATTTCTGAAGTATAACCATTAAAAACATTCTGATAGAAATTATAACTACTGTTCGTTTCAGTATTCCGAGACGAGTGCTAAAAGATGAGAAGCGGAAATATGCACCCATCCCGTAATTTCCTAACTTAATAATTTATTTCTGTAATTAATAGTTAGTGTAAAAATCTACACCTTCCATCTACCCTCATTACTCCTATTTTGTGGAATTAAACCTAACGCATGCGCAAAACCGCGAAGTGTTTCGAATCCGTTGGCAAACAATAACATTCATAAATATGGCTTCTGCAGTAATATCCTTGGTTTGTAGTTTGTGACTTGCATAATAACTACAGAGATCAAATAAAAGTTGGGGTAAGATCTGGTATACTAATATACATACTTGGTGCATATTATCATGAAACTAATCGATAGCTATGAATTTTCTTTAAATTTGCCGAAGTCAAAGTTAAGTAATTAGCTTGTAGCAAAAATATATAGAATAATTTTGAAATCTTATATCATTTAAATACTGCTATGTGTATTAAATATGTAACAAAACAGATATTATGAACCATACATGTAGCTATCAGGTAAAGTAATCTAACAAGAGATTCCTAAAATTTAAATTTCTATGGATCAGAATTATTTAAGTATATAGCTGTTGTATCAGTTGTGATTGCAGTTTTGAAGTATGTTTAACTTTTCAATAATTTATCTTCTCCTATTATTGGTTAGAAGAATTGCTGAAAGAGGGAGGGGGAGAGAACTTTTGCTTGTTATTCTTACTACAACAAAAATTTATTGCTTGTTATTCTTACTACAACAACTTCATATGATTATAAAAACTATTTAATTGTTGTTGTTGTTTTCTATACATCTGTAGCAATCTGTAGTTTTTTTAGCTTTAAAAATTACAGTTATAATGTTTTTAAAATTTAAATTGTTGATGATGCTCCAATAAATGAAAATCAGTTTTTAATTGCTCTTCTGTATCTTTAAAAATATTCCCGAGATAAAATGACCGTTGGAATAAATTCCCTTTAATGGGCTATTTTGCATTAATCTTAAATAAGAATAGAGAATCAAATGTAACCTCTAATTTATAAATCAACATTTTTTTCTCTCTCCCAGACTTTAAGCTGTGAATATTCTGTTTTGAACTTCAAAATATAAGTGGTTGCTTTATTTTTACCTGTTGTAACTAAAATCAATATTATAATTTGTTTAGCATACATTTTTATTATAATAGGAATGAGTTCATCATAATGCTATATTTAATTTGATTGGGTAAATTAGTTGATGATGCTATATATTTATACTCAAAAATAACTTAACCATTTTTAATTTTAGTTATTTCCTGTTTTAAGCTTGAAATATTATAATCTGTAAATTTCCTGCTGTTTCTGAAATCAAATTAGATATATTCTCTCTTGCAGAAATGTATCAGTTTGGGAAATTTACTCTTAATTAATATAAAAAAATTAATATATATAATATAAAATTAGTTATGGGATCATAAACTTCAAACTTCGCATTTTATTTACATTGTTATTTAACCAAGGTTTTCTGATTCATAATATTCTTTCTTCATTAGTTGGTTATTGCTAATATTTTGTTTCAACATTTTTATTTTTCATTTAACTTTTTTTGTTTGTGGTGACTATTTGTTTTAAAAATGATTTGGTGATTAGTTTCATAATGAGTGTTCACGAATAGTGTGGATAGAAAAAATCCTGCTGCAAGGAAAAGTGTGCTTGAAATTTATATATATATATATATATATTTAGCACCCTGTCTATGTGCTCGAGATTTTCTACTACTTTTGTTAGTTAATAATATCAGATAAGATGTAATAAGATAACAGATCATATAGATAGGCATATCTTTTAGTAAGTAGTGACATAATTTTTTGGCTGAAATTGTTTTATGAATTTTCAATATAACTACTACTTTTAATTTGTTTAAAATGAGAAAGAATAATTATTAATATTTTAAATACTGTAAAAGTTTCGAGGTGCAGAGATATCTTGATAAAATAAAAAATGATAGTAAAATCCAAATCCTCCCTGTAAATAAAGCATAACATTTGAACTGATAAAAGTAATTAAATGTTTTAAGTAGTAAAGTGATACCTCACTCCATGAGAAAATCAACATAGTACACATATCACCTGCAAAACGTGAAAAGGGCAAATATGAGTGAGCAAGATTGCTTTTGTAGCATATCTTTTTATACTTGGGAAAGACGCTTGCGATACGCATGCTACTACTGACTAATGCCAGATTGAAATTGCAACATTTTACTTCTTAGGAAGATCAAAGTTCTGCATGACTCGGTAATTAACATGAAACTGCTCATATCTTTGAATTTAAGTATACATTAACTAAGAAATTAGAATAAAGTTTGAACTCAAGTGGATTGAAAATTATTTTAATAATGCTTATAACTGTATTATATGTCTAATATATATTAGACTTTTCACTATTAAATCAAATATATTTGTTGGAAAACTTGCATATGATGTACTTGAAAACTTGCATTGATGCTGCCAAAAGTATTAGTCTTTCTAGAATTTAGAATATGAGTACATATGGGCTTGCTTTAGGATGTTTAGTTTATGTCTCACCTTAACCAAAAGACCATTTACAATGACAATGGCAATTTAATATTTTTTTTTTGCCATTGATGGATGTGCAGTATTAATTTTTTCTATTATCTTAAGTTGTCCAGTAAAGTTTTCACATGATGCATAGCAAATGATAGGAAGCATTGCAGTTCAACTTTCTGTACCTTTAATTCCGATGGGTTTTCGCTGGATTTAAGAGGTAGAACTTTATTTAATGGGGAAATTTCAACTCTAAAATAGTATATCTGATGCATTGCTATTGTTAAGTGATAAAATATTTATTAGGAATCCCTCTTGGGTTAATAGAAGAGGGGTGCAGTGTCATGTCTATTTATTAACTAATTTGCCAAATTTGTAAAAAAATAAACATTCTATCAATTATGAAATATTAGTAATATAAAGAGCTTTAAATGCTTAACTAAGAAATAAATTATAACACTTTGTCAAATATTTTTTGCCATATTCTGGTTCGTTGCATTTTACAATACCCCATGTAAAGGTAATAATTATTTCCCAGTAGGGACTTATGTTTGAACTCTGGAGCATATTATGCCTATTGGGATCAAAATTATCTTGTCTAATATTCTATTTGCAGCATTTCTCAATTGCTAAAAATGAAGTAGGAATTGTTACAAGAACAAAAGAATAAAATTGACTTAGAAGTGAAAATTTAGAAATATTATGAAAAAAATTTAAGTGTTAATTGCACTATTAAAATTTGAACTATTCCTAAATGTTTTTTTTTTTTGTTTTAAAAAATAATTAATCTTGTACGTGAGAAGCATTTTAAATATTAATTAAATATAATGTTCAAAATAGTTTCACCATATTATATTTATCATTCCAGATGATGTACACCCCTGCAACTGTTCAGGAAAGGCAAAGACTTGAAGCTGGAGCTCACCAGGATCACCTGGTCAGACTCCATTCCGTTCAGACTGATTTGGCATTGAACCTTCCCCATTCCATCACTTTGCCTGATGGTGAAGAAGGCCCAAGGTGTGACACCAAACTACTGAAACTGCAAGATCCTGAGCAGCATGCAGAGATAACACGTAGCTTCATCAGACCACCTCCAAATCGAACTGTTCCAGATGGCAATTCTCTCCCGCCTTTCCGATCGAATTCTGTAGGCCTTCTTCAGAAACCTACTACACCACCATTGACTGCAACAGACACTTCTGTTCTAGTCACGCGATCCCACAGCGTGAGCTCGAGTAATGCTCATGGTGGTTACTCCCGAGGACCTCCTGTTTCAAATCCTAGTGTAACTTCTCATATTTGGTTGCCATCAGTTGCTATGAACTCTCGTATGTCTGGCACTTCGAACAGGACGTATGGCTGTACTCAAGTTGTGACAGATAGTAAATATGATAGCACTGACCCACCTCCTCCTTATAGTGATGTAGTTAATCAATGGGACGTAAATACAGTAAGTAGGCAACAAAATAGTGGTGTCTGATGGTAAGAGACTCGAGTCTTTCATATGCCCATAGTTGTGATAATCTACCCGTATCCATTAGAGGTCGGGGAAGATCATCGACAGCGTAATCGCTCTTCCTGTGTCCTGCAAAGATTAGCAAGGCTTCTACGCAGCCTATGTTTCATCCTGTGTCGAAAGGCCTAATGTTCACAGTGCCTCAGAGTTGTGCATTTGTTTCTTTATTTGCCTGTTCTCATTGATTTTGAGTTGTTAACCATCCTTGGTCCAGCCAAATTGGTTACCAAGATTTATTCATGTATAAGTTAAAGTCATTTTATCCTCCTGTATCATTTCTACTGCCTTGTGCACCTGATAGTTTTTTGTTTTATAAAAATGGCGCCCAGAGGCGTACTGTGATACATCAATGAATATTATGAACGGGCAGTCATAAAAAGTGCATGTTCATTCCCAGTATGTGCGTATGAATGAGATCGAAAGTGTGGTTTTTGAATGCTGTTGCAATCTTAGGAGATAAATGTTCTAATAAACAGTACCAGAGACACAAACCTTTTAAATATAGTCTATGGTGCTATACATATGAAATATATATAAATTGTTGCTAATCAGAAATTATAAATTATATGTAAAATTGTGGTTTGTATCACTCCTTTGATTAATTGTGTGTAAATGCGTCCCAAGTTAGACCAAAGATTAAATGCTTGTTTTTTGAAATTTATTGAAGAATAAAAATCATCCATTTATTTAGATTCCTCTGAGTAAAGGCTTTTGTGTGTATATATATATCTTAAATTAAAAGCGTGATTTTATTCATAAAAAAAATAACACTAAAAGTGAACCATTTTATCTAATCATTTTTCTCTATATAATAATGTGCTCATATTGTTCAAATATAAGATACTTGTCTTTTATATTGAATTGTTATATTCAATTTTTGCATGACTAAATTTTAAGTATCTTGTTTCAACTTCCTTCTTTATTTTTTTTTTTTTTTTAAGACAGGTAATTGTTGATGACTATATATTTAAATCTGGGACTATACTCAATTTATGTAAGTTATTTCTATGGTGCTATAGACTGTGAAGAAAATTGATTAGTAAAGCTGAGGCTATTTATTAACAAACTGTTTTGCTATTTTGTGCAATTAAAAATATATTCTCTGTGCACGTACTGTTTATTTATGATGTTAAGTAAAATACGATGGAGAGACTCAGTGCCCATTGCATTTTTGTTTAATGTGCTTATTTCTTTCCTTTGACTGCTTTGATATTTTATGAATGACTTAGAAGTATTTTAGTTTTGTGACAAAATTAATTTTATTTATGACTCGCACAAAAATCAATTGACAAAGGGAAAAAATTTCCACTATATCTGTTGACCGTTATTTGATTGTTTTTTGCATTTGTTGTATTCTAATGCACTTTTATGTTCCTCATGTGAAAATTCTCCCATTATATTTATCTCATACAAATCGACTGTATTTGTTAAGTTCTAATTGAACGTTTAATAAGTAATTTTCATTAGCACTGCTCTTAACTTATTGTTTATGCAGATTTTGATGATTCATTGTTTATAATGAATTATGAAACCCTAGAGAATGGTTTACTTTCATCTTATAAAAAGCATTGAATCCTTTGCCAATCATAAATCTCAGATTGGTAGTCATAGCTTATGGATGGAAAAAAAATTCATGAAAATTCATGTTTCTATTCACTTAAACTATATGTTATTCATAAATTAATTTGTGTGCAAACGATTGATGATTTTATAAATGTGGCAACCAATATTGAGATTCAAGCATGATATTGGTAAACTGAAGGAAAATGTATTCAGAACTGGATAGTCAAAAGTTTTGGGAGTGTGATTTCTACGAGTTAGGAAAACAGTTTGTGACAGTTTTAAATAATGCCCTGGAGATTTTAGAAATAAAAAATTTGAGTATGTTTTTCTCATTTTTAGTTTACGAGGAAGCCTATTACATAACATAAAATGTGAAGAATCGTGTTACTCACGATTCTAAAGATTTTTTAATATGAATTTCATTGACTTATCTGTTTATAATGAAGCAGAATCACCCACTGCATATTTATAAATTGTACTACAATGTTTAATTCAATTTCAGACTTTTTCCTATGACTTGTGTATACAAATGTGTTGGAGAAATGATACTATATAATTTTTAATTTTAATATAGTTTATCTTATTTGGTATTCTGGCAATGTCACTATTACTAAATAGTTAAAAGCTGTGATTTAATTTTGTAAGAAAAATATGTTCAGTAAATTATTTACAAAATAAGAAGTACTTTTATTCTGTATTGAATGTATTCCTCTTGTCTTCAGTAATTTTATCATATGGGAATCAAAACATGCATATACAAAGAATAAGTTATATGTGTATTAACTTGCTTAGATTGTCTCATTTAATTTCTTGAAAAATCTACTATAATAAGGACATGTTCATGTACATTTTTTAGTGAAAATTGGAGAGAGAAAAAATGTGGATGCTGAGCAATTTGTCTCACACCTTTAAAAAAAATTTTTTTCATTAATCATGTGTGAAACACTGAATGGGTCTGTACTAATTCAGTACAAGTTGGTTTTCCAAACTCTTCTCATCTGCTTGTCAAAGTACCATAACAGCATGCTGTTTTATTGTGTGTGTCATCATTCTCTGTACATCAAACACTTACACTATATTTTTAATGATTCTCATATTTCAAAGAAATTCAAACTGGTGTATGATTAATACTTTAGATACTAAAAAATGAACATTTATTTGAAGTGAATTTAAAATCTTTAGTACACATTTTCAAAAAGACACATAAGGCAAATGAACATTAGATATATTTTAAACTTAATAAAATCTGTTTTGTAGGAAAGTATAGATTAAAGTTGGTGTTTATCTTGCGGTTATACTTTCTTTTAAATGCAATAGAAGTTATTTGAAATACTTATCTTTATTTAGAAAAAGGAAAACATATTTTTATAACCTTCTTGGAATTCCCTTGCTTGAAAACAAATACTTGGGCATTTTCCAGAGTTCAAAGTACTAGTGTCAACACACATTCGCTGTCAAGGGAAAGACAATAAATCCTTTGTATTTCAGTAATTGAATGTTAGTATTTGTGTGAATGGATGATTAAAAATGAATACACATGAATGAGGTATTTATTAATTCTAAATAATTCGATTTTTTAATAACTTTACATAATTTTTTAAAAATTCCATAGCCCCTCTACTTTTCATAGCTAACTATTCTAAATATTTCAAATGAGAACTTAGTAGATAGATACCATTTTTTCTGTGCCTCAATTTTTTAATATAATGAACACTTTGTTTCAAGTAACTTTGAAGGTTTAAATTCATGTAATACATACTACTCATTACTGAATGTTAATGATTGTATTAATAAGGTACATATAACATTTAAGAAGTTCAATTCTCTTGCTGAAATTGCTTTACGTTATTTTGATAAATTTGAAGATATTTTTGCAAAATTATTGATGGAAATAAAACATGATTGTAAACAATATTCTTTTTGTGCTATCACAAGCTTCAAATGTTTATAATCAAATTTTAGTTTTAATTAAAATACAGCTTCTTCTCATCCAAATAATATCCTTGTTCATCAGCAATTTTTAAGCTATGTTTTCAAATGAGTTAATTTTGCTTATAGAATCTTAATGAATCTGTGCTATTAATTCGTCTGCTGACTTTTTGTTTATCAGCAGCTTTTAAGTATTAGAGGGTTTCTTTACTGTTTAATAAAAAAAACCATTTTATTTAATAATTGACAGTTTTATAAATATTATAATACATTAGCATTTTTTGTGGTTGTTGATATATTTTACTATTTGTGTTTATGCAAGTTTAAAACTTCTCCCCTTGCTCTAGGTAATACAGAAGAATATCAATTGAGCTGTAATTTTTTGTAGAATTTTTCAATAACTGTTTTATTAAATTTTATTATTGCTTAATATTTAATTTCTTTGTTAGTGGACTAATGGGAAGGTGTAATACTTTGAATATGCTAGGCTTCATATTAGGTAAATTTTGTTATTTTACAAATAAAAATTCATAAATACTTTGTGCATGTTGTATAAAAGAAAACCTATTACTGAATGCATTATTTCAAGTATAATCTTTAGTGTAAGAAAATTTAAAACTGACTATATTTTCAAGAAATTTGGATTGTAGCAATAAGTAACTATGTCGACAGGGAAGAAAAAATTACTTATACCTTTTATATTTTTTATTTAAATTTTCCTAAGTGAATTGTAATAGTCAGGGATTTATCTTCCTTTGTGAAACTCATGCCATTATTAGAAATATATTTCTTTGTTATTTTACTGTGAGAAACATGCTGAATTTGCATAATCTTTTGAATAAACATTATAATGAAACCTTTTGTAGTTTAAAATATTGAACTTACTATTTTAACTGAAGTTAATAGGCTTGCATTCAGACTACAGCTGACCTGTGATCTGTTCCTGTGTCTGGTTTTACCTTTGTTGTACTATAGGAATTTAACTATTGGTGGGTCAAAAATGGTGTGTGTGTGTATATATAATTCCTTTGGAGCTTTATTTAGAATATAAATATTTAGTTTTTATATACATATCTTGAGATTATTTCAAAAACTTTCAATGAAAGTTAACTTAAGCATCATTTATATATATTAATTTGAAGAGCTGCATAAATTAACAAATGTTTTGAACTAAATATTAATAATTTTTAATTTCTAAATTTTGCTTTAGATGCATAATTTCTTATCGCTTTATTGTTAGCTTTCTTTGGAATTTTTTATACTTTTTTTAAACATGCTGTTAGTATTTTTGAAATTGTTAATTTTTTCTACTGCATGTTACTGCTTGCTTGTTATGTCATAGAAAACTTGCTTCCATACTGCAACAAATATTTTATGTTCTTGTCAATTTGTCTATAAATTTATTACTATAAAATTTGAGAGCTTCTTTTTGTGTATTCAAATGCATGCTTTCAAGAATAAGCCATGCTTAAAAGTCGTGCAATTCATATTAAATTTCAGATATGCATGTTGACTATCTGAAGTCATTCAGCAGTTGAGAAACATAAGAATTCCTAATCTTAATATCAACAACAGAATCAATTTTAATCTTCGTTGATTATTTTTTTATATTTTGAAAGTTAACACAGAATACAATATCATAAAAGCAAGCAGTATATAATAAAAACTAGCATATATTAGACTTTTCTTTAGACATTCATTTAGTAGGGGAAAAAATTCTTTATGCTGTCATCACACATATTAAAGCTAAATACTTGTTTTTTAATCTTTTATAATGAAATTTGCATCCTTAAATTGTAAAAGTTGTGGAAAATGAGGGAATATCCCTTGGTGCATTTTGCATAAAAAATTCACAGTTAAAACAAAACCTTCAATCAAATTTTTAATTAAACCTCCATACAAACTTTGTTTTATCTAGAATTCTTAGTTGAGTTTTCAAATAAAAATTAGTTTAGTAATTTTGAGAAATGGTTGATTTACCGATAAAGATGTCTGTTTTACTAATCAAACTGGAAAAGCATTTTACTATCTGCATGATAATGTAATAATATATAGATGGAAATAAGTTATTCTATTAAATTTGCCGTTTTATTCTTTCTATCTTATGTTATATTAATCGCTTCTCTGCCATCTTTCACGCCGCTCGGAAATAATGATGCAGACGGGCATACTTTTATCGGTTACGAGATCCGAATTTCTGTTTTGACATATAGCAAAGACGGGTCTTTTTTTATTCTTAAATTTACTGATTTATGCTTATACAAATAACTCGAGTATGAATAAATAACAAAAAGCTGAGGGCTGCAGTTTTTATTATTTTACCAATTCATTATATCCTCCCTTAGGGGAATTTTGTATTCGGCTTTGCATTTTTTTTTTTCTGTTATTGGATCAGTATTTGTTTCAATCCAGTTTTATTGATTAATTTTTGTTTGAGTTTCTTGAACATTATGGATGGAGAAGGTACTATTTATTACAAGGAAACAAAATTTCTAGTTGTAAATATACAAAAACATTCAACTGTAATGCAAATAATATACATTTAATTTCTTAATCATTCTGCCAATATGCATAAGATTTTCCACAATAACTTTAATTAATTTGTTACAATCGAATCTGAAATATTAATAGCCAGCTCGTCTAGACGGGCTTACCTTTTAACGTCTAATAGACTGGTAAACTTAACTTGCGCCGCTCAAGTTATTTAGACAATCAAACACTTCCATCAATCACAAACTGGAATATAATTTTTTAAAAATCAGCAATTGGATGAACGCTCGTTGATAATTGCAATGTGGATATATCTTTTTATGAAATATGGGAATTATTTATTATAATATATAAAGAAATTGCACAATGACAATTAACTGCACTGAAAAAATATTTCAGATGAATTTGGAACCATTTAATTCTGTAAAACCAAAACTCATAAAACGATGCATGGAAAACTTTGGAACTACGATAAAAATATGATTGTTGATAACTTTCGATTTAAATAATTCCGTTATATGAAACTGTGATTACTAGTGCTGGAAATTCTACACAAATAGACAAATTTTAAATCCATCTGGGTAATATTAAGAACTACTTAACTTGTAATAGCACACTGTATAAGTTTTGTTTTTTTAACGACACAATAGAAATTTTCAGCCTTAAAATAGCAGTTTGAAAAAATAATTTCATCATATATAAATTCGATTCCTTGGTCTGAAAAGAAAATATTGCATTCAGAAAGTGAAAAAAAAAAAAGTTTTTTTCATTCATCAACAAAGTTTTAAAGCCTGAAATATTTGAAATTCCTGATTTCTTCATTTCACCGAGGCTTGTGCAGGGTTGCTCAAATTAAATTTCACCACTCAGAGGGCTCTATATTAATCAAAATGACATGAAAATTGCTAAAATTCTATTTAAAGTATTAAAAATTAATCAATGAATTAATATTTGGACGAAAAAAAAAAACATCAACATCAAGTGTCATTCACTACAAGTTTAAAAAGCGTATTTGAGTGGATGAATAAAAAGTATTTTATTAACGATTAAAGATTATATATATGTATACAGGGAGAGTGTGAACTAATGGTAGGAATTGAAAAAAAGTTTTTTAAAAACACGACAAAGAAATTAAACTCAAATTAAGCACAAAAAATTCAAATGACTCGAGAGACAAAGAATGTGGAAATCTGGAAAAACATTAAATATCATAATCAAGAAGTTTCTTTAAAATTAATTCAGAGATTATTCTTAATCAGAGAGATTGGTACATTCAGAAAGCAAAAAAATGCACAGTTCTGAATTTGTGGTGACAAATTTTTACAGCCGAACTTGTGATCAACCATTGCTTCGGAACAGATTGGCCTCCTCGATAACCTGATCTTACTCTGCGACTTCCGGTTATTGAAGCCTCTTAAACGTCTAGATTTAGCATGCATTTTTTTCATTTCATAAAAGACGTGATCATTATCTGAAGAACTTCTTCGAATTTCATATCAATTGGATTGCAAAACAACCGTAACATGCTTCTGAGTTGCCGAAATTTAATAACTCCACATTTCTTCTTCATTTTAAGGTTGCTTGAATTGAAAACTCCCACACCTAATTGCGTTTAACACAATTCATTTGGGAAATAACGATTTGAAAAAATTTACAATCGTATTAGCATTTTTTTTTTTTTTTTTGTCGAATTACAATAAAAAACGCTAGAAGGTATGTTCCCTGGTGTGAAAAATTAATGCAATAGCGTAAAAATGATTTTAATGTCGACAATTTTGAAGCTAAGGACATGAAACAAGGTCTTTTGTCTCACCCATTATATATATAAAACAAGGAAGTATGCATTTCTGCAAAGATAAAATTTGAATAATAGGTATTAGGTATTAGATGATATAAGGAAGAAAAAAAAATAATGTCTTGTGTTCACCCATGCGAGGCTTTATACCTCAATTTGTATCATATTCATTTATGTGCATTATGTTTTCGATGGATACCTGCGAAATTAAAATATAAACACAGTAAAAAACGTTTTGAAAATCTTGGTAAAGTGCTAAATAGGTCAAACAAGTTAATTTTTAGTAAATTCTAACCATTTTCTATCGGATATACATGCTCAGAATATGCTGATCGCATAATTAGCTAGATATTTTCTGCCTTTAAATAGTTGAGCTCTAGTGAAATGCAATAAAGATTCGCATTATCGTCCATTAGAAAGAACTCAATGCCATTTATGCCCATAAATAACAGAAATCGAAGCTTAAGATCCTCATACCTCCATATTTTAGTGTTCATAATTATATTGCCGAAAATTTGTAAATCAGTGCAATCTTTCAAAATAATGTTTGAACATACCATAATCCCACCACCTTTATATCTACGATTTTCTCTGTTAATTTCGAACTTGCATAATTTCTCGATCCTGCCAAACCGAAAACACTGTCCAAGCAGATACTGAACTCAACAGTAAAAAAAATTCAGATCCTGTCTGTGGACTGCACTCACGATTTATCTCGGTATCACTTCAACCGGCCGCGTTTTGCTGTTGGAATTTGTGGTCAGGATTTAACACATGCACGTGACAAAGAAAGATGCAACTCAATCCTTTCGTATTTTCATCATATTTATGTGTCACAAAACATGAATGTTTTGGATGTTTAGTCCCTGCAGAGTCCGTCCACGCTTCAAGGGTTCAAACAATAGATGATGGGTTTATCGTCAACGAACGGATTCCACATGTTAGTTTTTGAAAGGTTGTGCTGTACAGCTATAAATCTTATATTATGCCCGTATTCGTTTGATTCCTCAATTGCTAAGACTCTTAAGTATTTCTGCTTGAAACTTATTTCCATACATTTGACCTACCCTTAAAGTTTGTCGGAACTCTTTTGAATCACTATGTATATTTATACACTTGGGATCACTACTTCTCTCAGCCCGTTGTCTCAACGCCACTATAATCTGACCCGTCTTACCTTGACTTTCTTTTGTTCAGATATCTCAAAATTCTTATCTATGACATTGCCTTTGAATTCGAAAACGAACACGTCGCAGATACTAAAAAGAGTGTAAACTGATGCATAATGCATGTTTTATAGGGATTTAAAGATTAATTATCTATATCACAAAATAATAATTCAAATTCAATCACTGAGGTAAATGTGTTGCATAAAGAACAAGAAAAACCAAATGGACTCGTAAAATGTTATTTTATCGCAATAATTATTCTGCCTACGGCCGCAGTGGAGAAAGGAACCACCCAACTTTACTTTAGTTAACATCGTTCAACGTACAGATATAAACAAAGGTATCGCTCGAAAGGAATTAACTTACACTCCTGAGGTTTTTTTAGTTAAATGTTTCATGAGCAGCTGCATATATTCAAATAAGAGCAAATTTCAAAAGACAATACCCATTTTTCTAATCAAATTTCAAAACGACATTAAAATTTATTTCCGGAAAAATACTTCAATAGACTTGAAACACTCGTTTAGAAATTATGAAGTAACAAAATTTGACTTTCTAATACTAAAACAAAATTTTGACTTTTTATTCATGCCTTAAAAATTAATATAGTAATTGACCTGAATTTTTTATAGTAATATAATTACACGTATATTTATCATAAAAAAGGTAATATTTAGTATGTGATATAATTTTTCAAAATCAGAGTTTAAGAATTGTTAGATAACAACAAGCTTAAATGAAAAGGCAAGGTCATTTTATGCTGGCATGCAAAATTAAGGCTCACTCCTATGAGTACTTATTCTGTTGCATGTAGTTTTTTGTGTTGCCTTTAAAGAAATGCTTTTAGAAGTACATTCGCAAAGTTTTAAAGTGTCGATACCTTTTTTTATGTCTTCAGGTGTTCAGATACTATTTATCATAGATCGCTTGTATCAAAAATTATTTCCTATGCTATCATTTTTATAAGAATATGTAAAAAAACGATATCAAAATAAAGAAACAATTTTTTAAACTACCAGTCTACTTTATTAATGGCAGTCATTTTTAAATCTGATGGAAAGTCTCTGCTCTTACGGAAAGTTTGAATTTTTGTACATCGAATCATAGAATGTAACTTGCAAAATATAAGAAGCCTCAATGCAAATTTTATTCCCTTATAAATATTTTGTAGGTTTGTAACTGTTTCATTCTAAGCCGCACTCTTACGATCATCTGTGTGGGCCTTGAGACCGTCGCCATCCTTTACTTCCCTTGTTGTTATTAGTTATGGCACTTAGGCCGATATAGTCTGGTTGCTAGGGCGTTGGACTCGCACGCCTCAGGTTGTGAGTTCGAAATCCACCGGTCAAAGAATATCCGCATGTGTGACTGGCTCGCTTATAAATCTGCCGTGGTCACAAAGTCCTCTATGTCGAGAGTAATACCACTGGGGGTACTGGTTCAGAGGTGATCGTTCTCTGACACAGGTCTAAATTCCAATCTGTGGATGAGTGAAAAAAATGTATGAATGTTCACCCCGTAAAAAGGGTTGTGATGGTTGAGTAGCTAAGTCGTACTCTTGGCCCTAGATGGCGCTACTGAAAATAAACAAAAGATGTTCAATTCCAATTAAATCGCAATGGATCTTTAGTCAGTGGGCTTATCAATGACAAGTGCCATTAGAAACAACACAACATCTTATGGCACTTGCCATAGACAAGACCGCTGATGAAGTCGCCAATTTAAGCCGAGTTTGTGCAGTAACTTTTGAGGGTAAAGGTCCCTGAACACAGAAGCCTGCCTTCTATTTAGTTCATATGAAGATGACACTCGCACAGACTCTTTTTACAGGAAGGCTATTTCACACACCTCACAAGATAAAGTACAGGGTAAAGAACAACCATGCCCTAACAGTTTTCGAACCCGGGACGCCCAGATTCACGGGAAAGGTGCGTTACCTCTAGGCCAAGACGCCAGCTCCCTTCTCTTGTGGTTTTCCAGCGTTCTTTGATGCCTGTTCATTTTACCGATAATTTGAGGGAAGCTCTGGACTGATGTCCACAGGCAGAAGTGGTCAAACAATCGGTCATTTACCACCATATTCGTAAAGACCGTAGGTCGTTTTAACGCGGTTTTATACATATTGACAAAATTATTTCACAACAAACTCCCTATTTTGTAACAAAAGAAGGTTTTTGCTTTGTTTGTAATTGTTTAACTTGTTGATGCTTGTTTTATTTCCTCAAGATTTCTTACGAAATTCTCAAATTTCTTAAAATTAATCTGCTTTAACTGTAATTACTATAGCATTGCGTATAGTCATAAATGGAATTAAATTTAATCATCGAAACATTATTAGATTACGCATTAAGTATTAACTATTCAGATGAAAATATGCCTCACAATTATTCCACACACATGCAAAAACAAAAAATATCAAATAATTTTAAGAATTCACAAGTATTGAGTAACATTTTAGATTACCGCTATTTCTGGCAGGATAAAATTACACACTTTTTACATCGTATTTAAATGAAAGAAGGAAGCGATTAAAATAAAATTTTAAAATATTTTTAATTTACCTGAATGTCGAGATAAATAAGCTTCGTATAAAATAAGGTTTCGTAAAAATTTCTTTTAAGATACACAAAAATATTTTATTACAAAACTAAACATAAAATTTCAAATGATATTCATTCTTCAGAATTGTTAGACAACGATTCTAAAACCTTCTTGCTTTTGAGCGTGCGTTAGCATGTATTTAATTCGTCAAAATTGGGGTGAGATGATTGATGAAATGAGGGAAAGTTTACATTCAACAATAAAATAAACTTGGATTATTCGCAGACAGAATTAAAATAATACTGTCAGAAATGGCACGATATGCAAATGCACGAGAAAAAAAATTGAAGAAAAACGTAACTAATAGGGTGAAAATGCAGGTCAAAAAACGACAAAGAGTTCCGGAAATGAGCTCATCTTTCCCCGCTTCTCCCCTTAATGAGAAAGAATCGTCGAAAAATGGTTGTTTTAGAATACTGAAGCGAGTAGTCATTATTTTTTTAGAAAGATTAATTATTTACAGAAAAGAAACAAATTATTGAAGAAAAAATATTTGTGGTTATTTTTTAATAACTGGGGCCATTTTTACCGTCATGATTTGTAAAATAATTTTGTTAGGAATTAAAAGTAACGTTGCTCTTATAATCTTTCGAAAATAATATTATACGTTTAAAACCGAATAATAAAAATAAAACCTATATATTCTCAAACCTAGTATAATAATGTTTTTGGTAAATTACATTTAGAAGTATTTTTACGATTTTTAAGCCTTATTTATTAATTTTACTCCACCATTTATTATATCTGATCGATAAACGTGAAATTTTTTTCAATGCCAATTCAATTGAATTCATTTTGTTACATTTTATCAAAAAATTTCAAAATAAATTTTCGTTTATGAATTATCATTTCTTAAAGATCAATTATTATTTCTTAAAGATGTCTTATCATTCTAATAAAACGCACATACATATTTTATTTTTAAATTTGATTCAAACTTGATTAATTTTCTAATTTTTAGTTTAATTTAACCCATATTAACTTCATTCGAAAATATTCTCTTATTTCCCGATTCCATTCCACTTTTTCTATTTAATTAATGCAATAGAAAGCTCTGTAAAAAGTCTTTCGTCAGCGGTTCCCACGCTCCGAGTGGAGGGATTAAAAACTGCTGACCTAAACATTTTTTTTTTTAAAAGATCGCTAGAATTCCTTTACCTAAATTCGACACGTGTAGGAAATCCCAACCAAAATCTCTCAGTATGTATTCACAGGAATAAAGTTTTCATTAACTTTTCCTCATTTTCATTCTTTCCCGTTCTGTGTTCTTCGCTTATGCTTATACATAAATCATGCCTCCCGAGGTAGAATAAAAACGAAGCTGAAATTCAAAGTGTTTTCTCTGTCTTCGGCCACGACTCTAATTTTTACTGTACTACTGCGATTATACAGGGTGTCACAAAAATTTTGACCGCGGCTTTTATTCCTAAAATATTGATCATAGGCATATAGTGTAAATTACAAATTTGTGTAAAAAAGTGAAAATGTTATACAGTCGATTAAAATTTTCAGATGATTAAACTTTAAAAAACAGAAAATTTAAATTTTTATACGGACCCCGTACGAAAAAATCTCCAATGAGTGAAATGTGCTCCATGCTCTAATAAGGCCGTGTACAAAACTTAAGAATTTTATCACGAAAATTCTCAAAGATATGTTAAAACAAAGTTGGTGAGGGATCAATCCTAAATTAAAATGCAAATGTTAACAGCTTCAGTGTAGATAAAACACCGCAGAAATGCATCATAAGAAAAGAGAATATGCTTCATATTTTTAGTTTTACATACAAAATTCAATATATATGCTTCCTGAAAAATCCTTTAAAAATTTATATCATGAATCACAAAATAAATATAGCACAGGCAGTGAACTTGTAAAAAAACACATTTCTTTATGTATTATCTTTCCTTTAAGTAATTATTTCTTCAAATTTTTAATAGTTTTGAACCAATAAATATCGAAATTAATATTTATTTATTCGATTATTATTTTTTGTTAATTTGTGTACGACCCCTAAAACACGAACATCTGTCATGATTTTTCCTCTGCGAATTCGTATCCAGACATCGAAAAGTGGTTTAAGCCAGCATTTGTGTAGTTTCATATCTTTGAGACTTTTGTGAAAAAATGCTGAAAATTCGTACCAGATCTTATTAGAGAATAGGGAACATTTTACTCAATGGGATTGTTTTTGTACGGGGTCAGTATAAAAATTTAAATTTTGCATCTCGTTAAGTTTAATCCCCTGAACATTTTAATTGATTACATAACGTTTTATATCTTTTTCAAGCAACTTTGCGATTTACTTGTTTTTTGCAGAGAGGGATAACAAAGAGTTTAGAAAATTAAATTTTTATGCTGGTCCCATAAAGAAAACGTGTCAGTAAATAAAATATGTCTTACTTTCATTTATAAAAACACAAAGTTACATGATTATATTAGTAAATTTCTCTGAATTATTAAAAGGCAAATTTATGGACCAATTTTCGGTACTGCTGACTGTCGTCGCAGCTAGGCTTTCGCTGCGACTTTCAATGATAATATACACATAATAAAAGATTATTAAAAGGGCAAACCAGAAAATAATAACTCATTTAATAGCTCTCAATAAAAAAAATTTAAATGATCTGATAATACATTAACTGATCCAAAATGAACACCTTTGACACCTATACAAAGTTGCATTCTTCTAATAATATTTGCACATATGCGATTGACATCATTCTTGCGATTTAAAGGCAGGCTATCTGAATTTGTCAACAAAGATCTACAACTGTTGCCAAAACCAATTTATCTCTTAACTGAGACAGAAATCCAATCAAAATTAATCGAATCTATCGATCACCATTCAGCCTACTGTTGTACAAAAGGAACCAATTGAAGAGCCTATGGAGATATCCTATATTTCTAAAAATACTGCACTACACATTTATAGAAAATAGTCACCGATGGATGAACCTCTTATACGAAGAATGAATTTTTATTTTTCCAAAAGTGATAGTTTTTAAAAATAATATTTCTATCTTGATTAAAGCTGCATTTGTTTGTCGTAAAAATTGTACTTCTCAGAGGAAGGCAAAAAATAAAAATTTTGATTTCACCAAAGGTAGGGCACTGTCGTCAAGTTCTAGATGTCGATCGTGCAGTTGTCCATGCAACAACTATGGACTCCGAAAATACTGCTCGGGTGTCAACGACATATTCTCTACATTGCCGGCTTAGGACCTCTTCGTACACTAGCAAGAGAAAATTGAAATAATTATTTATATATATTTTTTAATGTATCACGTTTTTAAAACGGACTAAAATATATGAAATAATTTCCCCAAGTCCCAAACAGATTCCCTAACAGACCTCCTATAAATTATTCTGAAAAATTTACACAATCATAACATTCTATACAAGATAAAATGCATGTGGTTTGTATATTAGCAGTGGCCGAAGAGAGAGAATACACTTTCGAATTTTAAACTTCGCTTTAATTCCATTCCGGGAGGTATAATTTATGTAAAAGAAGCTCGGTGAATTGGCGTCCGCTCACCAGCGATACAAAAACAGAAGAACGTAAAAGACGGCAGAAATATTTATCCACGGTCTTATACAACATGGAATTCTGATAGGAATTTCCTTACAAGTGTCGATTTAGGTAAGAGAATTATTTTAAAAGAATGTGTTAGTTCGAAAAATATTTATTCCTTTTCTCGAGATGTAGGAACTTGTCGACTTCAGCAATTTTAGAAATCACGTTGAATTAATTAAATGAAAAAGGTGGTGTTATTATATATATATACATATATCTATACAAAAAAAGTTCCTTATGAGCATTTTTGGCATAAAATCTTTTAGTATATATTACTACCTTTAAAATAATACTTTTAATTTTCATATATGATTACCAACAGCAGAATAAAGTCGATGTTTTCGCCCACCTCCATCTCCCGAGAATTTCACATTCCAATCATATTGTTACGGATTTTCCTGCCCTAATTCGTCGGGTTCTTTTTACCTGTATAGTGGGTGTGTATGGTGTGAGAGGAGATGATGACACACAGACAATGATCAGTCCTTTAGTAGATGTCACAACACAGACGTCGTTTATTTACAGCACGAAGACAGGACAGCATAAAGACGACAAATATTTACAAAAGACAACTATGTATAGATGACAATTATATACAGCCTAGGCGAACACAGAGGACAGCACACAGCAGCGCTCTACTGCAGATAGTAGCCCACAATAGCAACAGTAGCCCACAGGCAGAAATTCCGTAGTGACAACGCCAGCGGAAAGCGGCCAGACAGGATTCAGCAGGAGAGGGAATCTTTAAGGGATTCTGTCTACACTTACGTAGGGTCTCTCCGGAACAAGCTGAAACTACTCTTCTGTCTCTTCTTGCCTTCGCTGCCGACTCAGTACTTAGTACAACGGGACTACTCCTTATTTCAGGGCAGCTTCGTTCCCGACGACGACACAACCGGCTACGACACATGCTTCGTCAGAATACGCCTCACAGCAGTCTTCGTTCAGGGCTCCTAAGTTCAAGACCTCTCTATTTAGGTCTACTCAGTCGATCATCGCCGTACTTCGTTTAGCTTCCAAGACTTCTCAGTTTAGGTCTTCTCGATTCAACTCCACCACCCTTCTTGTTTTCTCGATTGCACCAACTGATCGTTCAGCTTCTTAGATTCCTCCATCGCATACTGGCTGCCTTATATATAGCGGCGGGAGAGGGGGCTAAAATCTTCTGGATCAATCAGGAGTATTCTGAATGTATCTCGGCTCCCAATGGACGAATCCGGAAAATTTTCGATGTTTCGGGCATGATCTTTTTTGTTGCCAAAGTCGCCAAATGATCGCCAAGCTCTAGGATCACTGACATCACACTTAGGCACTATTCAACAGATATTACTGTAAATCTGTCTTCCTTGCGATGACAGTATTAACGTGGGAAATCAAAACTACAGGTTCGTAACAATATATTGAATGTGCATTAGAGCGTGCTTTACAGCACTGATGGCTGGTCAGCTCGGAAATTAGTAGCACTGTAAAAACATTTATCATGAAATTGCAATTTGAGCCATCGGCCATGGTTTCCACGACACTTTTTCTCTCTAATAAATGTACTTGTGTATTATTAGTCGTATGCCATTGGTGAACAAAAGTTACGAGTCCAATCTGTGGGATTGCGATTAGTACACAAATACCAGAAAATCGAATATGTAAATTTTCAGATCTATTAAGGCATCCAACTACAATCAAAGGAATATTTTTGAAAAAGTGGATTTTTTAAAAACTATGGTTTTTAGATGTATTGTCAATTGTGATGCAAAACACTATAAATACAACAAAGTTATTTGAAAATATTATATATTTTGAGAAATGGGACAATTTGAAGTAAATTTTAATGAAAATTAACCAAATCGGTTAACACTCTACACAGAATTGTAATACAGCAATCCTATTTTTCTTTGTGCACAAGTTATGGAATACAAGGATAAATGAAATGATCCAAAATCTAAGAAAGATTTTGAGATGCAAAGAAGTTATAGGGAATATATATATATATATGCATTTATTCCATCAATTTACCACTTAATTTTTCTCATATTGTTCAACACCACTTAATTTTTCTCATAACACCTATAAATGAAAAAGTACTTCATCAACAATAAAACTTTTGGTTCATTTCCCATATTATTTAGAACGCACACTGAAATTTTTACGTAAATACCTCTATTAGTTTTTGAGATAGCATGATAGCGGCGGAGAATTTTTATGAAAATTAAAGTGTTCAGAAAATTGAAGCGAAAGACAAATTTTAGCTCAAAATTATGTGACCCTGGACGATAGATCAAGTCTTTCTTTTCCTAGAAAAGATAAATTGTTTTGGAATGAGGAAAGTCTAAACTACAAGAAATAACAATAAAAAAGTAATGCGCCAATCTGTTCGATGACCAGTGTTTTTAACGTAGTCTTATACCTTAAAACCAAATTTTGATAAAAGAAAAACAATTATAGTCACAAAATAACAAATTTTATGTATTAAATCATTGCGATTTGAATTATTGCGGTTATATGTGAAAATACAGACCATTACACGGTCATCCTCTTAACGGATTTGGTTCCAATTTTTGTAATTATCTGCAATTAGATGTTAAATCTGCATATCAAACTTTATCCAGCTCTGGTAATTTTGTAGATATCTTGTTAACTTATGTTCAGACGACTGAATAGATAGACTTCCTCATTTAGACAAACTAACTTAGACGCAGGACCGGCCATCTAGGGATGCGAGGGCACAGGGATGCTATGCACCGGGGTTCCCAACCTGATCAAGAACTTAAAAAAAATCTTCGGAACAGTAAAAGCGGGATGGAAAGAAAAGAGGAAGAAATTCAACTGGAGCAATCGATGGGTTTTTAAGTATGCGAAAATTATTGATATATTACAGTTTAATGTAAGTTTCAACATATTAAAAACATAATGTATGGTCATTTAGGTTAAATTGCATATTATTACTTTGATCATTCATGTTATAAAATGTTTAATATTGTTAAATTTAATCCTGTCCTTTTAATTTGTCCATGCCAAGGAAATACTCTCTGGGTGTCGGTTTCAAAAAAGAAAATTAACAGAAAATTAAAAAGAAAAATTTTAAATTTTAAAAGGCCGTGAGTTTCTTGTCTACGAAGTAATTTTGGCAATGAAATTGCTTCAATTTTAGAAGTAACAATTTAAGCTTCAAATGGCGAAGAAAGTTTAGCATAACCTGCACAATCTTGCAATGAAAGATAGGTTTTAATACGTATAATTGAACCAGAAAATAACAACAAAAATGATCAAGTCCATTTAAATGATACAGGTTTATAACCAGGCCTTGTAACTGATTAGTTTAAAATATTTTATGTTAGAAACAGATTTGCATGTACAACACAAAGGAGTTTTTGCTAAGAATACTGTAGGAACATCATTTTCCCCTAATTACTACTTTAAAAAAAAGTGCCAAAGTTGACGTACAGCTTCTCAGCAGGTTGATTTATTCAAAAAAGCAAGGCTCGATGTCTTTTCTCTCTCACTCTTTTCTGTACATTATTTTTCAGAGGGAATGAAATATCTAAATGATTTATAGGTGTCTATTATAAATGGAGAAAGTTATCAACAGTAACTCCAGATCATGAGCGTTCTATTTGTTATTTAATTCATTTAAGGCTTTGAAAGAATTACTGAAATGACTAAATTTATGTTTGACTATTGATTAAACAAATCAAGTTAATATAAATAAGGAAACGGAAAGACTTAAATTATTATTTCAAAGAATTGTATAAAAGTCATATACAAGGTGGCCAGAAATAAAACACCCCTACTCTGACCTCCATGGATATCGAACTACTCAGTGTAAAGGCTCAAAATTTTGTACACATACTATTCAAAATATGGGGAAACGGATTTCACGAAAAAAAAATTAGTTCCTGAAATCACCGATAGGTGGCGCTGCACAACTGGAACTATGATCAAAAGACACAAATAATAATAAAAATTAAAATGTTTATGCGGAATGGAATGCTTCCATGCTTCCTTTTTAATTTTTCTGCCCCTTATGGAAAATAAAAATAGTAAAGAAGCTAGAACTCCCGTTGTAACTGCAATTTCATACTGTAACCAGAAAAATTTGCATAAAGCATGGTTAGAAGCCATGTTCTGGGTATAAAAGAAGTTAAAAGGTGGGGAATGTCATTCTTATTAGTGATGGCTGTCACGCTGCCAGAACGCGCTTTGCTTGTGAAGTTGTTTTACGAGAATAAAGGAAATGCTCCAGCAGCACTTCGAGAGTTTCGCCGACTTAAGGATTTGCGTAAGGGACCATTGCTTCCACAAGCTCTCAGGAGAATGATCGCTCGATTCGAGGAAACTGGACATCTTGGAGTTCAGCCTGGTCGAGGACGCAAACCGGTTCGTTCAGATGTCGTTGAAGATGTTGCCACCGGTATTGTTGAACAGTCAATGGATAATGTTTTAGGCTGCAGTAGTGCACGTGCAGTGTCACGACACTTGGGTGTTCCCTATAGCACAGTGTGGAACGTACTCAGAAAAATGGTGCATTGTTTCCCGTACAAAATCCGCCCTAATCAACAATTGCTGGCCACAGACAGGGAGATGCGACTGACCTTTGCATTGACATTTCTTGCTAGAGTTGAAGTGGATGCATCGTGGCCGTGGCAGATTCTGTGGAGCGATGAGGCCCATTTCCACCTCAGTGGAACAGTGAACACCCATAACTGTCGCATATGGGACACGACAAACCCCCGTACCTTCCAAGAGATTCCACTCCACTCACCGAAAGTTACAGTCTGGTGTGGATTCACAGCCACATTCATCCTTGGACCGTTCTTTTTCGAAGAGGTTACTTCCAATGGCCTTGAGACATGTACCGTGACGGCCAACAGGTACAAAAGGATGCTCGAAACATTTGTTGTACCCCATTTGCAGCAGCGCCAATGCCTTGACACCATTACTTTTATGCAAGATGGAGCACCTCCACACATTGGACTCCCTGTGCAACAGTTTCTTCGCCAACATTTCACCACTGACAGAATAATCAGTCGCGCGTTTCCGACAACTTGGCCATCTCGTTCACCGGATCTTAATCCGTGTGATTTTTGGCTTTGGGGACACTTAAAAAACCTTGTTTATCGAGAACGTCTGATAACCTTGGCAGATTTGAAAGAGAGTATCAGTCTGCATGTGAGAAGCATCTCAGATGACCAGTTACGATCCGCAGTTGAACAAGCTGTCCACAGACTTCACATTTTACATCTTCAGGAAGGGAACCATATTGAGCAGCATTCCCTGCATCGATAACGTCCTTGTTTCATGTATGCTTGGTACTTTCAAATAAAATGTGTTTAAAACGTGTTTTTGTGTCTTTTCAGCATACGTCCAGTGGTACAGCGCCACCTATCGGTGATTTCTGGAACTAAATTTTTTTTTCGTGAAATCCGTTTCCCCATTTTTTGAATAGTATGTCCACAAATTTTCAAGCCTTTACACTGAGTAGTTCGATATCCAGGGAGGTCAGAGTAGGGGTGTTTTATTTCTGGCCACCCGGTATATTGTTCCAAAGAATAGATATTTTATTTTCAGCTCATAATAATCTTCCACTTCGAGGAAACCATGTAATAATAGGAACATCTAATAAAGGAATTTTTTTTAAGTTAATCGAGTTATTAAGTACATAAGATTCTGTATTTATGAATCATATAAATAGAATAAAAAATTCTAAAAATAGAATTGATTTAGCACATGCATCAGAAAAACAAATTATTCCTGCTTTAGGAAATGAAGTTATTAATAAAATTAAAAACGAGAAAAAAATCTGCCATGTAATACAATATCCAAATAGATTCTATTTCTGATATTTCCCATAAAAAAAACCTTCAGTCTTCATTAGGTATGTAAATTTAGAAGAGAAAAGATTAAATATAAGTGTGCTATTTATAGGGTTTCTTGAAGTAACTGATGTGATTGAAGAAGATCTAGCAAAAGCTATATTAGAAATATTAAGCAACCTTAATTTAGTGGAGAGGCACTATGGATTGCAGTGGAGAAATATACGTCAAAGGTAACAACAGTGTAAAGAGAAATATAAAGGTTGTGCATTCTAAAGGCTCGAACTCGGATCCATTGGGTCCGTAGCCATGTAACATAACCCCTAGACAAAAGTGTGCACTCTTGTCCCCAAGTTGTTATCTGGCTTATGAGTTTATCACCACATTTCTCCCCCTCCAGTGAGACGAACGCTGTTATCGCACCAAGTGTTTTGGTGGCGTTGAACGTTTTTAATCTCGCTAAGCGTTATGGCGGGCGACGAACTTTTTTGTCGCGCCAAGGGTTATGGCGACTTTTGCTACCACAAAAGTTGCGTTTGTTAGTTCAGAATCAGGGTCACCAATACGCGTTTTTTGAGGTTCAAACTCGGGACCATTAGGCAAAAGTGTAAACTCGTGTCCTAAAGTTATCTGGCTTAAACTTACCACCATAAGGTGTGCAATCTAAAATAATTGCTCTAAACCCTCCTACAATTTATGTGTCTTGCCTATGAGACTCTTTTAATTTATTAATTTGTGATACCGCTTCCAGCAATATATATTACCATTTTATTTATTTTGATATTGCAATATTATTTATTTTTTGCATCTACAAAAATATGGAAAATTCTACAAAAGAATTTAAGCGTTAATCTTAAACCATTAAACGATACTCGTTAGGAAGCCAAAATAAATATGGTTAAAGTAGTGCAATATAGTTAGAGCAGATTTCTAATGCCTAGAAGAACTTACTAACGCAAATAACAATAATACAGCGGCATATGAAGCTAAAAATCTATTGGATTCAATACAAGAAATAATCATTTATTTTTTGATTAATAGTATGGTTTACAATTTTGTCGAAAATTAGCACCCTCAATCAACTTTTTCAAGTAACAATAGTTGATCTTGATTAGCTTTTAATTCAGTTAATAATATTAAAATTGAAATTCAAAATTTAAGAACAATATTTAATTCACTTTCCGACAAAGCAAAAACAATAGCTCGTAATTTGAATTTTTCAGAATATTTTACTGAAAAACGAATTTGAAAAAAAGAGAAAACATATAATTCGAAACAGAAGATGAAGAAATTATAAAACTCTCAATTGAGATATTTAGATGTTATTTTTCTACTTTATAACTCCTACTGTTATTGTACAGATGGAAAATAGATTTAAAAGAATTCAAATAAATCACTGATATAAAAATTTCAGAGAAATGTGAATTAGAAAATGTTCCAAAACTTTGTAACATTTTATAACGATGTAAAAGAAAACTTAATCTAAATAAATGTTTTCCGTCGGCGATTTGATTTTAAATGTGAGAGATGTAAAGAAAGCTCAACATACATTTCAATATATATACTAATTAATAATTATAATGATTTATTTCTAAATGTGTTAAAAATTTTCTTTACATTGGAAGTTAATATAATAAATTTGGAGCCCCTTTTTCAGAAAATTAAAATTAATAAAGAATTGTCTTCGATCAAGCATGTGTGCATAGTGCTTAAATGCACTTGCTATACTAAATATCGAGAGAGAAATTGCTAAAAACTTAAATTTTCCTTAAGCAGTTAATATAAAAAAGTATCACACATTAAATGAATATGCAATGGTAATATGTGTACGTATATGCATTTTTTTCCTAATTTTTCAAACAAAGCCCTAAAAGGTTTTTTTGCATCCGGGCCTCTTCATAGAGAAGGCCGGCTCTGCTTAGACAGGCCTGAATTTCATTAAAAATTTGATAGAAATTTACAAATTTTGAGTAAAGGCTATGAACTTGACGGATGAAATCTGGTATGAAATGCTTTTGAGTTGTATTGGTCACAAAAAGATAGACATATATAATTTCTGAAATGCGTTTCTAGAATTCAGGGAGATTTGAAACATCTAACTTCTTTCCTCATTGTCGAATTTTTGACGATCGCAATACTTTCGCTTAGTACACTGACTACCAATAAGCATTTGGACAACTGTGATAGAAATGAAAAACTATTTTATTCAAAATCAATAGTTGGTAGAGCTTCCACGAGAGGTAATTACAGCGTGGACCGTCCGGGGCATACTTTCCACAAGTCTTTGTATGACAGATAGTGGTATTTTCTTCCACTCGGCTCGGAGAAGACATAGAAGTTCCTTCACCGATTTTGCACGGGTAGTGCACCCCTGAATTCGGCGACGCAACTCGTTCCAGAGATACTGGATAGAGTTTTTGTCAGCAGAAAGTATTACGAATGTTGAAGGAGTAAGTCAGTAGACAAAAGTATCAGATATCTCCAGCTCACGCACACATCGTTCCATCTTCACCCAGACTGCTAAAAAACGGGCAATAAATGATCTTCATTAAATTATCGTGTCATAATAAATAATAATTGATTCCTCCTTCATCTGGGTAGCATTTTAGAAATTTAACTGAGCATCCTTTTTTTTTTCCCCTTGAAGAAGTATCTTTAAGAAAAATGATTGAATATTCAATACTTTCTGAAATTTTCAGCAATGTCTGTCTGTCTTTACAACTTCATTTTATTTATTTAACTTCAAAATGTAAAAAGGCAAATAAATAAAATGTGGAACACAAGCTTAACATCCAATATGGAGATTCTTGTCAAATTTTGAGCAAAATCATGCAAAAAGCTGTATTATCTAAATTTTTGCATGCATGTAAAAGCAATAACTCATTAACTGAAATACTTAAATCAATAAAAGTCAGTATTTGATCAAGTCACCGCAGCAGTAGTTTTGTGCCAAATTTTGGGTACAATCAATTCGAAAAAAAGTGTCCAAAATCCATATTCGCGTTACAGGTTTATTAAAAATGCTTAGATTCACACCAAAAGTTTATATTTCGTAATTATCGTTCGCTAATATCATTCGAGGCCTTCCCCAAGGTTCACAATTTTATGGAGGAGGGGGGGGGGACTTATTGGAAAGTATATGAAAAAGTTCAGAGTAGCCCAACCCCGGTGGTTTTGAAATGTAATTGAGACTTTGGGTGAGGAATTTCCCGAGAACTTAACCATTTGTCTGTAAAAGAGATATGGGACGATAGGAAAATGTTTCTGCTCTTTATTTTTCGGGTTTACGAAAAAGATTCTAATTAAGAGGATCAGGAACTTCACGAAACTTTAAATATCTACTATAAATTAGCTAAGAATAAGTGGAACACCTTGCAACCTTACTAATGCTGTATGATAATGTTGTCAAAGTCATCAGGCACTGGTAGAATTTTTTTCTTCGGTAAACAGACAGTTTCCAACTTTTAAAGGTTTTAACTTTCCTTTAACTTCCCTTATTGTTAGAAGGGGTATTTGTGATACATTCATTGCTTGCAGGATAAGATGATACTTTTCACAAAGTATTTTGTGCTGCTTAGAGATGAGTTCCAGCAGGGTCTTGATTATTTAAAACTATATGTTTTATGATAGCTTTTCTAAATGCAGCCTTATAGTCATTGTAAATCAGGCTAGGTGTTTTTGTGCACAAATTTCTAATCATTTTTTTTTTCTTTTTTTTTGCATTTTTATCTCTTTGTACATAGTTTACATGTTTATAATACTGGAAGCGAGTGGTTCTTTTATCTTGAAATACCCTTTGTACACATCTCATTGATTTCAGTCGATTTTTTTTCTTCTCCTTTTTTTGTTTTACCTATTGAAAGTTGGGGCTTTTTTTTTTTGTATTATAGGATTTGTAAACAGTTTTTGTAATACTATTTTAGGGGATGATTGTAGTGGGTATCATGGAAACTGTTGTACCTTCTAAATATGCAATTCATTACAGATTAATCTTTTGCGATTTCGATGAAATGATAGTCACTGAGAGAAGACAATTCTGAGACTTCCCTATTTGGCAATACTTTTTATTTCAATTTGTTACAATATTGGCAATTTAAAAATCGCAAAATTAAAATTACCTTAAAATAAAATTTTAAAAATCCAACAGGCCTGAAAATGGGGGGGGAGAAAATGACCCCCCTCGCAATTTGCATGGCCAAAGGCATTTCAAGTAAAATCCAGTACTGTGTGAATGAAATTTTTATTATCAAAAATGTAATTATGTTCGCAGGTAAAAAGCGTCGAATTCAAAAATCCCCCGTTTCTCCTGGAAATCTATTTCTCCCTAGAGCCAAGGCAACTAACAGATCACACAATTAGTGCGCCATCTTGTGAACAGAATTGAAACTTTTTGTTTAATGCAGACTTAGCTCCATGATACTAAAGTCGTAGAAAAGATTGAAAGCCATCTTAACGGCTAATACTTGTCTAAAAAATTTTGAAAAGTAGTAAACAAAAATACTATTGTTGCTATCTTTTTCAAATTCTTAAAAATTATTGGAGTATTTTTTCAAATCCCAGAAATATTTTAAAAAATTGTATTTGCAGAAGAACTTGAGAGGGGAAATTTTTTTTTTAATTCGAATACGTCGATAATTTGATTTTAAATTTTTTATTCCCTATTAAAGTAGTTTTAAAGTATTGTCTGTGTTTGTAACGTATTTCAGCCTATTCTATATTAAATTAAAATTTTTTATTTAATTCTAAACTGGTTTCATATTTAAGTATGTTCATTCCTTTTGTCTTACATAATCATAATCAGTAATTTTTAAGGCTTACCATTCATTCGAAAATTCGTAAACAGTTTTAAAAACGTACAGAGATGAAGTATGATTTTACGTCAAAATGAGAGGTGCCTTCCCCCAAGAGATCAAACAAAGTTTAATGTTTAGAAATCTTGATAAATGCTTTTTTTTTCACTCTCTTTTCTTTTCTAATAAGTTAGGTTTCCAATTATTATTTAGTAATTCTAATCTTTAGAGTTTCATTTTTTAAAATTGGCATGGAAGTTCAAATAAAATTTTGGCTTACATATAGCAGTGTTTTTCTTCTATATTATTCCTGTATTCAATATTTGTACAAAAATTATAACACATAGATTTGCATTACAACCCTGCATATTATTCAAAACAATATTTTCGGAAAACTTAAAGAACGAAAAAGAGTGACGACGTTTGAATTAATTAACTAATGAAGCGCTCTTCTTTATCCTGTTAACCAAATAATTAAATTATATAATACTCTTTTTCTCATTAAAATATTTTGTCACACCTGTTTAACAGGTTAAAAGGTATAGGAGTAAATTTGACATTCGCGATGTAGTAGAGAAATTGCTTCAGTTAAAGCAGTTAACTGCAGAAGATTATTTTTTAAAACATTAAACTCCACATCATTTACTGTTACTTAAAAAAAGTAATAATTTTCTCTTATATGATTTTTCCGGTATTTATTATTTATTTTATTATTACGTTATCATTTTTTAATTCCTTCCAAGCTATTCGTTTGTCCATTCTGCCATTCTTTGATATCACCTTGGTAATATAAGCAATAATAAACATGTGATGTGACAAAATGCCCATTCAGTTTCATTCAGATTAGTGTCTAGGGTAACTGATTAAAGAGAAGAAGCTTTTAAATAAAAACAATAAACTAATTTACAGCAGAAAAAATAAAAAAAGACATTAACAATTAGGACATAACAGGCTATTTACATTAGAGATAAAAGTACTACATTTAGATAACACCAAGGATAACGCCTAACTAAATGCCCCATAGCAAAACTATCTGACACCGTAGCGTATTAAATAACTATGATATCGAAACGAATGACCCACTCTCTGTTTGTCGAGTGAATACCCACAGCTCGCTTTTCTAAAACCTGTTGTCGCGTGTTTCAGACTTTGAACTTATGGCGATTAGTAGAATCTATGGTGCCATCTATTACATAAAGATAAAATTAAATGTGGAATAGTAATGGCCACTAAATCTCTATACACACACACACACACACACACATAACATCCTTAGAAATATTGATTTTAAAGAAAGTACTTTTAATATTCCCACTCCCGCGTAAAATGAGACCCTAGTGATATCCTTGGTACCATCATCATCTTGTAGAAAAAAGCTGAGTTTTTATTTACTCGCTCCAAATTTTAAAAAAGAAGGCCCTTTCTTTGTTGTTTAACTAAATTTATTTAAATTAAACTTATTCCCACCAAAAAAAAAAAACTCTCGCACAAAAAAATCTTATTTTTTGCTTTGATTTAAAAAAATGTAACAACGCTTTTGATTATATTTTAGGGAAATCAACCTAGGGCCCTCTAAGTATTATAGGTTGGAGGTGAGACAATATCGTAAAAACGGGAGGAAGCAAAAAGAGAGAGAGAGAAAATGAAAATAACAATTATACGAGTAACCAAATTGTAAAAGTACCAAGTTAATAAAAACAAAGAGAATCAAAAACGAAATTAAAAATTCGGCCTGAAGACTTTCTCAAATGTCTCCTTCAGGCAATGATAAAAAAAGGGGGGATTTTTTTTTTCTGTGAGGAGTCTGACTTTTGTCCAATATTATTAACCCCTCGTGACCCGAAATTCCGCTGAATTTGGAACTTTAGAGATACACCCTTTTTTACAGAAGAAAACATTAAATTATAATAAAATACAACTTCCAATTTAAGCGAAAATTACAATAATATAAACTATAAAAAAAACACGACCAATTATTAAAACAAAAAAGGAAAAAACGTACCAGTAGCAGGTAAAACTTCTACAAAAAACAAGTCTTCCATAGTGTTCAATTCTTGTTTCCCGCGTCATTTTCTACCCTTGCTTGGTCATTCAAAGTAATAAATATTTGGAGGACCTCAGCGCCATCTATTGAGTTAGTTAACATATAGCAGATACACATTCATCTTCAAAAATTTAGAAAAATGGTTTTCGTATCTGGAATGTTCTTTTGTTGTTTAATATTTAAATAATGTTTTCATGATAAAAACTAAAAATTTCTATATTTTAATTGTAGCTGTAAGTAAGATGGACTCTACCTTTATAATACAATCTTAGGTTGTTTTTTTTTGTTGGCAGCTTTGATACAGCTTTTCTTTAATTTTATATAATCTTTGTGTTTGCTTACAGGTAAATGCATGTATCTGAGTGTATGTAAAATAATAAGCAATTATATTATTTTTAATTATGACTTAGATAAATACCCTATTTATTGAAAATTCCGAAATGAATATATCACACTATTCGAAATCACAATCAAATGTAGGTTAATAAGCGGGTTAATAGGGATTTCTGAAAAACTTAATCATGAATAAGCTTTTTTGAACCACTTAACTGTTATTTTCTTTATTATCTAATTAGATAACACCTTCTATTTTGGGAATATTTTCTTATTTTGATTCAAATGGAAATCCATTGAATACTTGACTTATAAAAGCATTCGAAGTAATATTAATGTTGAATTGTTCTGAATGGTTTATTTTTTTGCTTACAGTTATCAAAATTCGATAAATCGACGCACGTGTGGCATTCGAGCAAAGCAGTTAATTTAGTAAGGTAACAGCAAATGATTTAAAATGACTCATAGCTTGAAAATATTAAACAGATTACACAAAAACAATGTATCGTAGCAAGAACAAGCTCGAAGTAACTCATGTAACAAGAAATACTTTATGCTCTAAGACTGAACAATACAATACTGGGCTAAAGATATTGTAGCAAGAACAAGTTCGAAGTAACTCATTTTACAAGAAAATATACTATGCTCAAAGACTGAACAATACAACACTGGGCTAAGTTAACCTAAATAATTCCAACATGAACATTATTTGGAAAAATTATTTTTCTCATTACAAGACGTCAGTTATCCTATAATAAAGAAAATCCAGGAACTTTATAAACATACACAATCATGTTTATTCAATTGATTAGGAAATGAGATAAATTGCTTCAGAATCATCTTACCAAAAAAAAAAAAAAAAAAAAAAAAAAAAAACCCGATTTCTTAAAGCTGCTCTTCTTCCAGCATGTCTTATTCATTAAAATACAACTAACTTTTAATCATTCATAATTTCAACCAATTTCTCAAAACATTTCGACTTTGACATAAAACCAATACTTAATCGTTTGATACAATTGCAATTTCAACGCCATCCTTAAGATTTTGAAGGGCATAAATAGTGGTATGGCTGCTGGAGGGGGGTATAGATATACCGAATGTAATCTTAAAATTCAAAACAAAAACAAACTTATATCTTTTAAAAATCAAATATAACTGGAGAGTAAAAAAGTATCACTGTGTTCTGGTCGCCCGTTATCTTTCCTAAGCCATTTATGACAGATGGGGACACAAAATTCATATTATACGCGGCTGCGTAGCGAAGGTGATGCCACTCATCTTCGCTACGCCACTGGCAATTAATAAAATGATTGAACACATATAGCATTTATAATACCTATATATAAAATAGTACCTTTATTTTCCTTACTTTGAGTCCTCCCCCCTTTTTTTTTTCACTTTTACTCTCACTTTTTTAAATTCCTATTCCGTAGATCGGAATGAATGAAATATCTGAAAAATTAACCGATTTAAACTCAGGTCGAATTTTTAAGTCCTAAAAGATAGGACAGTAACGGCACTCGTGTACTTTTATGAATGCTACAGGAATGGTTGAGACTAACATCCTCCTATCACCAGGCCACAAAAATAGACCTTTCATAATTTGCATTTTACCATTAGATAATTTTGTCACTACCATAGATATTGTTAGTTCACCAGATCTGGTTTGAAAACCGTGAAATACATAAAATAATCAATTCCCTATGTTTTAGTAACCAGCTACTCCAAACCTATTTCTGAAACGACAGAGCCGAAACCCCCTTTAGAACTCTCTTTTATACTAAACAAAAAAGAATTGGTATCAAACAAAAATTAAAACTAGTTAATATGATCTTTAACGTGACTCTAGTCATTTTAATTGCAATTGCAAAATTACTCTTACCCTAACAACTTGAACCGAGTAATAATAAAATTTGTTCCTTTCAATCTCCTCTCAAATACTCAAGTGCAAATGGCGATCTGACTATTGTTTACAAGGGAGTAAACCAGCATTGCCAATACGTGATTTGGAAATTACCTTTATCTATACTTAAAAATATATTAAGAGAATATCCAGATGTTTTGTGTACTCATAAACTATACTTGAATTGTCGTCAGTTTTTTATTGTTTCCGGAGTTTCATTTAAAAAAGGTCTCAGAGAAAGGGGTAAAAAATCTCATTAAAAGCGTGTGACTTTTCTTTCTTAAGAATTTTAGCCCGTAGGAATGCATCTTTTTTTAGGCGTAAATAGCATTTGCACACTTAGGTGTCCTAGTGGTTTAGTCTCTTAATGCATTTTCCTTTTTTTTTTTACTTTGCTCTATCTTTCTACTTCTCTTCTAAGAAGAACAAAAGACATCAGTTGAAAAGTTGTTGCCATTCTTTTTATTTTTGTCTTATCTGAATGAATAAAATATTCCATGTGTGCGCTGTGCATTTCAGGTATATAAGCTTTAAAACAGGAATCTTGCCGGCGTCTCGGCTTAGGGGTAGCTCGTCTTTCCCGTAATCTGGGCGTCTCGAGTTCGATTCCTGGTTGTTCTTTCCCTGTGTTCTATCTGTGAGATGAGTGAAAGAGCCCCCAGTAAAAAGGGATTTTGCAAGCGAATGTGTGTGTGTCATCTTCATTTAAGCTAAAAGTCAAGCTTTTGTCCTTGGATGCTCAGGGGCCTTTGCCCTCAGAAGCTATTGCACCCCCTTTCCGTGGTAACGTGGACACAACGATATCATCATCAATAGGAATCTTGAACTCGTTCTTACTCTTTACTTCGAATTGACAAGCAATGGTCTTTAGTTTTTGAAAACAGCCACTAAATGGGTCGATTTGCTAAGGATCAAGCAATAAGTTCACCTTTTTAGATGTGATTTTAAGGGCTCTTACTGTCCCCGGTAATACCAGTATAGTTAATTACTTAGATACTGCCTCGTTCAGTGGTGGCAGGGTGGTTGGCAGTACATAAGAAGAAGTTACTTTGTTACCTCATTGAGCTTGTTGGTGGGTGATGCAGTTAGATCTAAATTTCTGTCATAATTTATTTCACTCAAGAAAATGCCCCTTTGCCGACAGCAAAATTATCAAAAAAAGTTAAATCCTCACCTTTTAATATTTTATTATTATACGAAGCATCTTTAAATATTGTGTGGGGGGGGAGGAACGCTAAACCGGTTCATAAGGCAATCAGCAACACCTAGAGAAATTGCATCTTGATTTGATGATTTGTAAGAAAACGGTTTTATATGGAAGGTAAAACTTCACAAATTATTTCGTATGAAAGTTGTCTGCAGATATCCGTAATAGCTTTTTGTCTTTTTTTTTTTTTTTTTCGTATTGTGGCGAATAATGAATGAGAGCAAACTCGGAAATATTTATGAAAATGCTCATTTAAACAGAATTTTCTCTTTTATTCGGCATTTTTTAAAATTGTATTTGGCAATACATTTTCTTCCTTGCTAATACATTTTCCCATTCGCTTCAATCTGATTTTAATGATATTCTAATTTGAGTGATGCTAAACATTATGTAGTTAAGGGATCTCAAATTTCACATTATATTTTTTATGCTGGATTGTGGCAATGATTGATAAGTTGAGGCATGTTATTTTCTTCCAATATTATTTTTATTTTAGATTTAACATTGAATTTCTGAAGAAAACAAAGATTTCAGCGTTTTCGGAATTGAATTTCGTCCTTAATTTTCCTTTAAAAATTCCTTAATTTTCTTTTATATAAATTAATTTAATTTATCATTCATTTAATTATAATATTACGCCTTGATGTTTTGAAGAACTCTTTCTTTTATTGAGCTTTTTCGTTCCGAGCTTGCATCATGTCCGATTTCTTTCTGTTAGTGAACCACTATTTCAAACCAATTATAGTAATTATTTTTTTATTTGAGAGTTCATAAGCCTTATGGCCGGCGTCCTGGCATAGGGGTAGCATGTCTTCCCGGTGATGTGGGCGTCCCGATTCAGGCATGGTTGTTCTGTGTTCTATCTGTGAGATGTATGAATGAGCCCCCCCTGTAAAAAGGGGTTGTGCAAGCGAATGTGTGTGTTTCACCTTCATTTCAGCTAGAAGTCAGACTTCTGCCCTCTGGGTGCTCAGGGGTCTTTACCCTCAGAAGCTACCCTCCCTTTCCGTGGAAACACGGACACGACATCATAAGCCTGATGGGTAGAGAAAATCCTACAAAAATATATTTAGATTTAATAGGTATTGCAAATATATATTATTTAAAATACTTTACTAATGTGCATGAAATTTTCTATCAAAAATTTCGTTAATTAATCTGAAATCATGCGAGATATTAAAAGGATAACAGCTCCTTTTGGCCAGTCATTTTTTCTAACTCTGAAAATAAATGCTCTCAAAAACAATTTCATTAATCAACAATGAGAAAATATTTTGCAGAAGACTATTGTATCTCTGTAGAATCACTCGATATTCAGATTTCGACCCCGATTTCCAGAACCCATATAAATATATGTTGCAAAATATTTCACAATTCCTTTTCCAATAATAATTCCAAACAGAAAATTTATCAGACCATAAGTGACAATGTCTCACCATTTGAAAATAGAGTCTAATACGAGATGCAATTCCAACGCAGTTACATACGTCTGATCCATACTAAATTCTTTTAGCTCAAATTTTTTGTGAAGGAATACCAACTTATATGTCATCTCATCATTTCAGGACGGTTCAAAATTGTGATCGTCCGAAACTGACCAGTGGTTTTAAAAAGGAACGAAAATATTCTTAAATGTTCCTTTATTTCGGTGATAAGGTTGTTAGGCAAAATAAAAATTACATTGGAATGTGGTGTCGCGAATTAGATTTAATCAGTGGAAATTGTATAAATATATACGCTTCTGACGTCTGAGGAAATGCAAAATAAAGGTTTAGTTTAAACCCGTTTAGAAAAGAAAAAAAAAAAAAAAAAAAAAACTTTAAAGCTGTTCGAAGGCAGGGTAGAGAATGTCATTACACACTTAACTTTGTAAATGCCATTTGTCGGAAGGACTGTAAGATTACTTCTACTGATGTCTGAAAAAATAAAGGACTCAACAGGATTTTCAATCAAGATCTAAATGAATGCCTCCAAAGAAATATTTCCAACAGATTTAGATTTGACAAACGTGGAGGTCACGGGCTTGCATATCTTCAGTATTAAAGTTACGATTACAGGAAAATGGGGGAAGGAACAATGTGCATGTTGAAATGCGGCCTCCTCCGTGGCATTTCGTGAGTAACACGCTTCAAGAAATTAGGCTTTTTACACGCCAGGCATTATGGATTTACATCACACATTTGTGTGCATTATGTTAAGGCCTTATCACACGGCAAAATATCGTCGGCACTTTCGGTCAGCAAATGACAACGAAAGTGACATCATCAGAAATATATTAAGATAGAAATTTTTTAAAAAAAAAACTATAATAAAAAAATTACGATTTATTATTTTTACAAAAGTTTTTTGGTTTATTTCATACAAATATTTAGTTAACTAAGGCTATAAGACCTTTACATATAAAATAAATAACGAAAACTACGGTGGGGGTAACGCAATTAATATGGCAGCATATCCCACCGAAAATTGAGTTTATCAGTTTCAAATTTTCAAAAAAATCAGTAAAAAATGTCTTTTTTTCCCCTTTCAATTTCCTTTGAAAATTGTCTTTCAATTCTGAGTTAAAAACTGAAAGAACCTATTATTATTAAATGAAAGAATTCCCTTAAATGATATTTTCAAATATTAATTCCACAAGCTTGAATATACAGCTTTGAAAAGTTTGTCAAAGAATTATCGAAGCATGCGCTCTTCTATGAAAGAACAACGACATTAACTGGTGAGATGTGATAATCAAGATGGAAATTTTTCACCTCTCAGTATAAAAGATATCTTAAATTACGTTTCTAAAAATAAAGCGTAGGAAACACAAATTTTGAAAATTATATGCGTTCGGAAAAAAAAATTGTTTGCATTAAATATTACTTATATTATTTGCAGAAAAAGTGTAAACTGTAGCAGGATTTTAGCACGTTTATATTTCTAAATGCTTTTTTTCGTTTTTATGTCATTTTTTAAAATAAAAAGACAATTCATAGCACATTGTCTTTTGTAAAAATGCGGAATAAATACAGATATGTGATTGTGAATTTAATTGTACAAAAATTTTAGTTTAAAAATTTAAGACCTCTAATGGAAAATGTTTTTTTTTTTTTTTTTTGTCTTTTCCAAGATGTGAATTCGTATCGCCGTTTAATTTGAAACTACATATTGCTAATACGAAAAAAAACTTTTGAATGAAAAGGAGGGGATAAGGAAAGTGGTCAACGAGTAATATAAAGGCCTTATAACACGGCAAAATATCGTCGGCACTTTCCGGCAGCAAACGACACCGAAAGTGACGTCACTTCAAAGTTTCACATGATTGGTTGAATTTCGTTTGCGGACAATATTTCCGACGGCATTTTCTAGCTGGTTAGAAAAAACGTTGTCGATTATAAAACTTGCTTGACCGGTTTTTGAGGGTAGAAACGGAAAAGTGCTGGAGAAATTAACCGTGTGATACGGCCTTTAAGTGACAATAATTTGTTTAAATCTGACCCCTCGGAAAATAAAAGAGGCAAGGAGGTTAGTGTTATGTGGCGATATCAGGCTTCCAAGTCTTTGATTAAATTTTATACCCCTCACATTCAGAAGGTAAATGTTCTCAATATGTAGAGGGTTTCAGATAGACTTGTCACTATGCAATCAGCAAGCCGACAATATTCTTATGTTTGAGTCAAATTTATAATGAGAGTTACGGAATTATCAAACATTCCAATCCATGCCATCATTTCAGTTTTCAGATTCAAAGGCGACACCTAACTTTTGCAATTGGATGCATAATTATATTCGTTAGCAATAAGGGAAATTCGGTGCACTAGACGATTCAAATTATTTACGGTTGTTTAAATTTTTTTTAATTGTATTTAAAAATAAACTGACATATGTTTGAAGAATTTTACAAGAATGCAAGATGCCGAAAGTTGCACAACAGGATTACTCGTGTTCTTTCTAAAACTCCTACAAACCCGTCTATCAAAGATTTCTTTATGAGTACTCGACTTTGTAACAATTATTAATACAGAAATTTGTTTTATTTTGAAAGTCAATGAAATATTTTTTACAGAAGGAAACTCATCATTTTCGATAATTAATGCTGAAAAATCCATCATATGGGTAGTACCATATATTCACAGGGATCCAGTTTACAAAAAATCAGATGAGAAAATAAAGAATCATTTGAATTTGGTCAGCTCACATTAACCACTTAACATGCAAATTTACATAACTTCCTAATTAAATGACGAACTTAATAGCTTCCTAATTAGAGTATTTACTGTTATTTCAAGTGATTTTTCCCAATTTAAAATTTAATCCTTTTCACTTCATTGCAGATTAAAAACAATAATTCGATGCGCGTCTCAGACACGTCATTGTACGCGAAGTAGTTAATAAAAAATCTTTTTAAACCGAAAATTTGCATAAAGTTTTCAGCAATTCTTTCAGGCAGTCTTAAAAATAAAAAATAAATGGAGTATTTTAAGTATTTTATTTTATTAAAATCTGTACAAGTCGCCATGTAGAATTTTTAGTACATTGTTCATATTACACATACTTTAACATATGGCCTAAAATGAAGGCCAGTACAGCATTCATTGAGTAATTGCTGTAACCGCGTGACATTGGGCTCAAACTTTTAGAGTATTTACCTTTTATAAAATTAAAACCTTTTAAAAATCAGAAATATATATATATTTTTACACCAACAGAAAATACATTGGAATCTTAACAAATGAGTAAACAAATACTGAGCAAAAATAATAAACATATATATATAATTCATTATTTAATGAAACTATATTTAATCATAAAACAAAAACAGCACACAGAACCAAAACAATTTCCAATATAATAAATATAAATAACTAACTTATCACAATGCAATGAGCAAAATTAAATAACAAGACTTGACTAAACTGATAAGAAAAGAATGAGTATGAGGCACAAAAGGTTGAAGCAGAATGTCTCTTACAACAACTAATGAAATACAATGACAAACGGAGCACCAATAATAAAAATGACTGGATATAACACTGGTATCGAAACATTGACAGATTAAAATTGGACAAATTATGACCTACTGAAACCGGGATGCAATCTGTCAATGCTGTATAAACAAGATTTCAAAAATTAAATCCTCATAGAAGACTGCATACTTAGTAAGAAATTTAGATATATAAAACACCAAACTTCAATTATCAGTTTATTTTATCCATCAATATCTAAAGCAGTCACATTTGAACACTTCTGGACAAGTATCTCAAAAGTCTACTCTTAAAAAAATATCAACAATAAAATATTCCAGATATTTCTTTCCCAAATGTTCAAACTAAATATCTGTGGATGAGCATTACAAGCAGATGATTTTACATAAAATGAGAGATCTATTTTTAGATCATTAAAGAACTTTTTTTGAAAGTTAAACACGATATTATGTCAAATCATGAACTAAGATGAAATTACCATAAAATGGAGAACAGACAAAAAGAGAATTCAATAAATACATAAACGGAGCATGTCTAAAAAAGTAAAATACATGAAAAGATATTAAAAATTAAGACATAATGATAAATCTTCAATTTAGTTTTTGTACAACAATCAAAAACAAATACACTTGCAAGCAATAAAATTATCAACAATAAGTGTACAAATTCACAGAAACAACTAAGTACATTAACTGGCAGTTATACATATATTTAAAATGCATATTAAAAACTGAACAATTCCTTACAAATTCTCTGTACAACTAACGATTAAGTGAAGAATAAGTGACAGATTAATTATTAGTGTGAACCATATTTAAAAAATTCATTACCAAACTTTAAAATTGTCTCATTTAGTCAAAATAACTATTGTTAGTACAAAAATTCTGCCTCTATACTTCAGAAACATTTATCTAGAATGGAGAGAGAACACAAATTTACATGTATGAACAAAAAAAAAAAAAAAAAAAAAAAAAAAATTAAAGTATGAAATTCGAAGTATGTTTCATGAGCATTTTCACCTTGCATCTTTACACACAATTTATCAAAAATGAAATTTCTGCAATTTAACCAATTTAAAGGAATGTTACTTTATAAAAAGGTTTCTTTATGAGAAATTTGTGAAAAATAGATTTCCCAGGCAAAAACAGAAAAGTAACAACTCATTTTTCAATTAAAAAAATACTTAAAGCTGAATTTCTAGAAAGCTTAAAAAGGATGATAATAGGAGAAGGCACTTCCCTGACTTTTTACTTGGATAAATCCAAGCTTGTCTTCTGGGAGAGTCAATATATCGTATCTAATGTCGAGAGAAAATGACAATTTCCCTCATTAAAAACAGCTTACATATAGCTTGAAAACACAATTAAAAGTCATATTCAAAGTAGTTATCTAGAAGACACGTACATGTGAAGACAAAGAAAATACATGTCAGCACATTCAGCAGAGTATTTTAAAAATAAACTCAAATTTTAAATGCTTTTAAATTTGCAATGACCATCACGAGTAAGATATACACTTGTTTATATGCAATAGTATATTTCAGTCAACATATCTTGGCTTTAATATAATTTACACTTCCATATGGCACACTTACAACTTTGTACACTTTTACACCGCACATTCTTTGCAGTAACACGAAACATTTTTCATGAGTAAGACATAAACTAGACATACTACACAAGACTTAACATGGACCCATAAGAAGGTATGGCAGCTCTTGGCTGCTTTGGAAACTTCCAAACAGCTGCGTCACAAGATAAATGTCAATAAATTACGATATTTTCTAACAAGCAGGAGATATACACCCCAGTGTCTCATCACAGCTAGAAAATTGTGAACGAAACGGGAAAAGTCATGTTCATGAAGTATTTAGGTGCTGGCAATTTGACGAGCAAAGAATAGCACTTAATCACAGAAGATTTTGCATCATTGTGCTGGAATGAATGACACAACCCCTACAGATGAAAAAACGAGCGATGTGAAATTCCAGTCCGATGTAATGGCATTATGTCACTTGTATAGATAACAATTCTAACACAAGGCATACCATGTCTTCCATATAACATTCATAGCAAGTGGAAGACAAGTGGTATGTACTACGCATTTGATATGCTACCGTCCAATGATTATTTGTCCATCCTTTCTACTGGATATGTTAGCAGCATTCACAGGATCTTTTCTATTTGAAGACTTTTTCTTTGAGTAATTATAAACACCAGGTTTAATGTTGGAATTACTTTCCATATTTCCTTTAGAAACACACACTGAACTAGGAATACAATTATGAGAATGATTTGAGTATTTTCTTTGTTTTACCCACATGCCATTCATATGTCCAGTTTTAGCTTCAGTTCTAGGTTTAAGATTTTCTGACGCGTTTACCCCCGTTTTTGCAGAAGAGTTATTCTGTTGCTTATTGGAACAGTTTGACAATTTATCTAAGCCATTTGTTAAAGATGTCATAGCTGCGTCTTTCCCCGATTTGGACGTAGGTTGATAGATACCAGTATTTTTATCAACATAGCCAACTGCATTAGAATCCATATCAGCATCTTGCTTATTGGCAAGACCATCAGATATAATGTCAGAATCCTGAAATATAAAAATTCATAAAAATGCAATAAAGGATTCCAAATATCAAATATTGAAAAGGCAATTAAAGCATTAACGAGAAAAAAAATACTGCAAATTGCAAGAAATAACTTATTACAGAATTTACTTCCTTACTGAAGTTGCTTCCTTCAGAAAACAGGCATGAGTGTACACACACTTTTCAATGATGTTCTTAAAAATTAAATTCAAAATCGAATTTTAACAAAAATTCTGGAAGCTTACAGTATCACTGGCCATGCTAGAAGCTGAACTACTAGAGCCCAAGGATACACAAGATGAATGAGTAGATGACTGACAGTCGGAAGAACAAGAACTACAGCAAGCTTCAATTTCTTGTAAAGAATTTCCATTCACTTGACCACTAAAGAGAAAAAGTTGTAATACAAGATTTAATTTATTCATATTATAAAAACAAATTAGTACATTTAACAATGTTAACTGCAAGCCTCATTTAGCTACTAAATGACATAAAACGAGTTATGTCGAGAAAAAAAAAGTAGCATGTCTACATTTATGCATGACAGCTGGCAAGCCATTTTTATTATATATCTTTTTAAAAAATCCATATTGAATATTAAAACCAAGTAATTCAAAATTATGGAAATTTTGCTACAAAATACACAAAACATTTATTTCAAGCCTTAAAACAATTAAAATTCAATTATGCAAAGCTGTTTAAACAAATTGAATTGATTCATGAATTTTCAGTTCATATCTTTTCTACAAGGAATAGAAATTTAAAAAATAAGATGTAATAAACATAATTCTACAATGATAAAAAGAAAATTGAAACGACTACATTGTTGATTTTACAACAAAGACAGAAAAACTAAACTACAACGAAAAAATCTTGTTTCAGAAGGAAAATTAAATCCAAGGATTACTAGTTCCAATCAGCAAAACGTTTGGCAACATAAATTGCATAAATTGATGAATTTTGCATGGACATTGCTGGTTTTATTATGCACATTTCATAGCCATAAAAACATGCCATGAAAAGGTAGTACAGATTCGTCTTGCATTATAGAGTGAACAATAAATATGGATGTTTGATTAAACCGATTCATAACGTGTGAAACTAGTTGCGTATATTCTTCAGGAAAGACTTAATAGTTGCATTTATCTTGCTAGAGGCTGTACCAGAAAGCCGAATTATATCTTTGTGCCTATTTCTCGACGCATTCGATTTTAAAACGACGGCGATCCTGTGCACTTCAGCAGACAAGTCTGAAGATATTTGCAACTTATTCTTCCTAGGCACTGTATTGGTCGCGAGGGTCCAGTCGCACAATCACCTAATCCGTCTCCAATGCATTTTTCTTTATGGTGTTTATTTAAAGGGACTTGTGTATGAAACACCTCTTTCATCGCCAGAAGACTTGGTAGGGAAAAACTGCTGCAGCAACAGGATGCGTTTGAGATGCACCAGGTATTTTTGAGAAGGTGCTCTGTTCAATGCAATTTCGGACGCATTTTGATGCATCTGGCCAAAACTTTTTTTTGCGAGCATCCATTACAGTAGTAAGTACTGGTCATACAATTGTAGCATGCGACTAATACAAATAAAATGATCTGGCATGGTTTTGTTTGCCTATTATATATCCTTTTAAATGGACTTTAGCGGTTCTGGATAACATTTGCGACTATGATCCAATGATGTTTCATCTTTGCTGTATACCCGGTTTTCTATGTTATTTTGTAAACAATATTTGAATGACTATATGAATTATATACAACACATGCATTATACATACATACATTTAGTCTATGAATTCATTGACCAAACTTCAAGGGAAGCATTTGAGCATTTACTATATTTTCAGAGCAATATGAGGTCGGAAATGAAGTTAATGGAACAAGCAATTGTAAGTAAATGTAAGCAAGGCGAAAAATAAAGCTTAAACGATATTCCAATTGACTAATGATAACCTCGTAGCAAAACTTTCAGTTGCTGCAGCAACTGTTCATGAAACCCCTGGCGTATTGTTTTGGCGATGCCAATCACTTTCATGACACTACCAGGCCTGCATTTGTGTAGGCCCATTTGTGCACTAGCTCTAATATTATGCCAGTTTAAGAGTTTTCTTTTCACTTTAACATTTTTGGATCGAGCACTACTACACCAAAAGTCCTTTTCTATATACATTTTACATTTCCTTAACGTTTAGCCCATTAATTCAGGGACACCCCATATAATAAATTTCACTACGCCCTAATTGCATTTTATTCCCTGACAAGTTTAATACATATTTGCAACTTACACAGCAGTTTTAACTTTATCTTCTATATTATTGACAGAGAAGATCTGAGAACCAAATGCATTGGTGGGAAACTTTTGATAAGCACCAAGATCTGGAATTTCAACTGGGAATGTTTCATGGATCCATCTCCTGTAGTCTATAACTTCATCGGTAATTCTCACAATTCGTCCCAAAATGCTGCAAAAACAAGAATTCCAAAGACTTAAAAATATTAAAACATTAGCTTCTCTAGAATCAGTTTAGTTAGCATTAGGAAGGCAAGAATTAAAAGAAATTATTCTGAGAAAGTTTTCAATAACAATTCTAGGAGAAATACAATACGGTTATGCAATAAATTTATCAGAAAAATATACCATTCCATAAATATACCATAAAAGAATTCACTACCAGCTGAAAAATAATTAAACTAATTCAAATGCCAAGAATAGACCAATTCATCTGGATAGATCTAACAATTCTGAGCATACATATCAAGGTGAAATTTTTAAAAAGGCACCAAGGATTATATTATGACACCCAAATACATTTAATTCTCCAAACATTAAATAGATAATGAGTAATAGCAATTACTTTCATTATAAACCATTATCAAAAAGATAATGAACAAGAATCCATACGTATTGAAAATCTAAATTCCTAGAATCTTGGACTCTGACTGCAATTTCATAGACATTAAAATTTTAATAAAAAAAGAATAAATGGTGAACGTAGTCACTCAACAATAGATTCACTGATGCTAGTTGACTCTAGCCAATCTCATACGATGGCCCTTTTCTCTACTGTTAAGGGGTTATATAAATTAAAACTTAAGATTTAAAAAATATTCAAGGAACTATCATTCAAAAAAAAAAAATTATGTTCCATAACAAAAACACTTAAAATAATATTTTAGATCCACTGCAATTGAACAAACTTCCATTTCATAAGTATTTAATGAAATTAAAACCTCCATTTGTTAATAAAGAAAATAGTATAATTTACAGTGAGTACTCAAAGGGGCAAATTAACAACTGAGTAGCATTTATTCATGTTAAAAAATATACAGTACACAAATTTCAACAAGATACGTTACCTGTAATCGCACAAAACAAAAGTACTGCTTGGACGGACTGCTTCACTGAGTACCTTATATGCATATTCAAAAGCAGTTTTTACACTGAGGGCACCATAGGAACTCCTTCCAATGTCATTACCTAAGATTTTATGAATAGCAGAAATGTTAATATACAAGAAAGAATTTGCAAAAATACTTTATGCAAATTAAAATTTGAAATATACACATGCAATTTTTACAATCTAAAGACTTAGGGTATGCCTAAATGATTTTTTCATCTTCTAATGATATATTTTATAAAGCAATATACAAAAACTGTTCATAAAAATTGTCAAAGGAAGTATGAATACATAATAGAAATGTAAATAAAGATCAAAGACAAACTCATCCATTATTTTTAAACAGCAACGGTAAACATGGCAACCAAATTAAAACTCAGCGACAATTTATACTGCATTAACTGCTACGCTGAAGAAAGCACATTTATTCACTAGACAATGGTTGTACAGCAGCCTCATGAAAACACTGAAACAATTCTTCAAATGGATTTCAAACAAGTATGCAACAAAAAAAAAAATTATGAATTTTAATTTTTTTAAAGAAAAAAACAACAAAAGAAAAACGAAAACATTACCTGGCAATAAAGGATCTTCAATGCAAAGTATTGATGGCCTGTTTCCATCTGTCATGGAACTCAAAAAGTCGTCTTTAATGAAATAAGCTCCTCCATTCTTTATGCTAATACCAGTGCTGCGATAGTTAAAATGCCGGCCATATAGTTCAAAAAACATAATTAAAAGCTTACCAAGATTGTTCTTGTCTGGTTCGTGTTTAAGATGCTAGAAAACAAATTTGCAAGATTAAGATATAAATAGTACAAAAGATCAACGCTTAAATTATTAAAAGTAAAATACAGAAGAATACATGCTGTGCCATCAGTAATGTGATCATCTGGGCAGGAAAAATTCATAGATCATAATTATAGAAGTGTTAATTTTGCCTTAAATTTGAAAAAGAATATCTAAACGAATACTAAAAGGTGTATGCAAGCAGCCATGTTTATGCTCAATTAGCAACAATAAAACTTGAAGCACTTAATGGCAGACATCAATTATGGCTGAGAAGTACTATTTCAATTATCCTTTACAAATAGCCGAGACATTAGAAATATTAAATTTTCAATATCTATTCTTTAAATATTCCCACCTTTGAAATTACATCCAATACCTGCACATAAAGACATTAAGCAAAATTTAATGTACCAACAGAATACAATTTTGTTTAGATATGATAAATAATAAATATTATAAACAGAAAATCAATTCCATACTTCAAACTAGTTTATGCAAATTAAATCTAAAAAGAATCTAAAACAATGCTTAGTGTATAATACCTGTAGGAAGCTTATAGTAAGAAGAATGAGACTGTAAGAACTAATTCCACCCATAAATACTTCATTAAGATCTCTCTGCAAGAGGAACTGCTTCAATACCAAAACAAGTTTTGGTAGAACTGGGTAAGTGTTCATAAAATCCTGAAATTAAGGGGGGAAAACAGTTTAGAAGGGGAAAAATCATGAAATAGACTAATTATCATTAAAAATCTAACTACCCAGCATATGCAGATTTTTTTTAATGCAGCTTGTTTATCTTATAAATGTAATGAACCAAAAGATATTTCAAATATAACTTACAATTAGGAAATATTTAAAATTGATATAATCACTGCCAATATCTGATTAATACACTTGAAATTTAGGTTTATTTCTCATTAGTCCTGAAGTTATCAAAATGAAATGCGATAAAGATAAAATATAATATGCACTCAATGTTAAAATTAGAATTTTGGTTTTAAGTAACACTCGCATTAACAATAAAATTGACCATCAAACCAACATGTAATAACCACTTGTTTATGAGAGAAGATATTCATGCTCTTAATTTTGTTCCATATAATCGCTCAACAGTCTCCAAGTGCGAATTTTTACAGGATAATGCACTATGCTGATTTAAAATCCATCCAGGTGAATAGAGCCAGTCAAATAATGTTCATTTATATAGTATTGCCTTGAAGTATGTTTTTTCTAAGGCAATATCCAAACATTACCTTAGTATATTTTAAACTAAAAAGTTACCATTTCAAAGATAATAAAAAGTAAGAACAAATGTTTTAATTATAGCTCTTAAAATTTTATATACTACAACAAAAAAAGTATATTTACTAGATAATAAAAAGCCTTTGAAAATCTTAAGGGTCTAAAAAGTTTATCCAAAAAATCCCAAATAAGGCTGAATTAAAAAGTATATGATGTTAATAAAAGGCAGCTTTGAAATGTAGACATGAAATTGATACAGCTGAAAATTTTAATTTTGAAACATTTCTATTTTTTCAAGAGGGAGTCTACATAAAATATTCTCCAAAATAATACCTAGCAGTAAAATGTATGATGATGCCGATATACAAAAGCCCCTTCATTTCCTTTGACTGAAAAGCCAGGTCATTCATTTACATTAAGATTCAGAAGCAAAGTAACTAGCAAGAAAGTTCACTGTTATACAAGAACTATTCCTGGCCCAAAATTTACAAATTAATTCTGCACATCCATGTAAGTATTAGCCAACCTTTATAGTGTAGGAAAAGAACTTGCATATTTTACAGCCAAGAAGAATAATGTGTACTAGTATTTAAGAAAAATTTTTAAGCAAACAATGACTAGTTGGAAATCATTGGAAATTTAGAACAGAAACAAATATATGAACTATTTAGAATTTTCAAATGTACAACCAACCAAATTTAATTCACTAGAACATATTAAAAATATTAATTATGTTACATCATCTTTCTAAATTACTAAGTTGCACTTTATATAAGTAATCCTATGGCAAACTTGATTTTGCCATTTAAAAAGACAAGACTTGCAATTTCAAGATGAACTTGTTTCTATATACCTAACTATTATTTTAATAACTACAACAAATAAAGCTGTTAAAAAAATTTAACGTACAGAAACCCAAAAACTTACTTTTATGAGGTTTGCACTTTTAACACCATTGTTCATGTTGAAGCTTATATCAATTTTAATGTCCGTTTTGGCATCAGTTAATTTGACAATGGGGACCTGAAAGATACATAAAATAAGGACCTTAAAAGTTAATGTAAAAGATAAACTGCAAAAGAGTACAAACCGATGCCAGGACAAATCAAATGGGAGAAACGAATGATGCAAGTGTGCAAGGTCCTTTATTTTTGACAGTGGCACATTACCAATCAATTTTCCAAAAGAACAAATATTTTATAAAAAATTTTCAATTCCTACTTAGGTCAACAACGAAAATCTTATTTTAGTTGTTTTTATTCAATAATTATCAAAAAATATTAAGCATCAAAAAATTATGAAAAAAATTGATTTTTGTAAAAGTTGGAACTTTTATTCTTCACCTTCAAGTGAAAAATACTGAAATCCCTGTATTTTACCAACTGAGCTACTGCCAGTTCATTTCAATTTTCATTACAAACTACTAAAACTATTTAAAGAATTAAAAATTAAATGAATTAATATTTGAAAAATACTACATTAACATCAAGTGTCCTCCACAACAGGTTTAAAAAAAAAATTGAAATTCAGTAGCTGAATAAAAAGTATTTTATTAACAACTGAAGATATGAACAAGATGTGCATGTATACATACACACACACACACACATTATATAATGAGAGAGAGAGAGAGAGAGAGAGAGAGCTAGTAGCAGAAATTAAAAAATAATTCTTTAAACATCCAAATGTGTATATATTTGAATATGCTATTTTTAGACATTTTGCAACAGCAAAACAAGGAAAGTTGAGTGTTCTGAATCCGACTTAATTTTTAAATAAAATAATTAAGGTATAAGGCCAAGAAATTATTTACTTTCAAAAACATTTTGCCTGAGAATTAGAGGAGGGAGGATACAGATTTTGAATAAAACAGGGACGAAAAAATCATTAATCTGCATTTCAAGTTTAATTTTATTAGGTTATGAAGCAATCTTTATATTATATATACATCCATTTACACTGAAGTGACAAAAGTCATGGGATAGCAATATGCAAATATACAGATGGCAGTAGTATCGCAGCGAAAAAGTATAAATGCGCAGTTCGTTTTCCAGAGCTTTCATTTGTGTTCAAGTTATTCATGTGAACAGGCTTTTCGTGATTTATGGCGGCACGACGAGAATTAACAGACTTTGAACGTGGAATGTTAGTTGGAGCTAGACGCATGGGTCATTCCATTGCGGATATCGTTAGTTAATTCAACATTCCGAGATTCACAGTATCAAGAGTGTGCCGGGAGTATGAAATTTCAGGCATCACATCCCATCATGGACAGCGCAGTGGGCGACCACCTGCACTTAACGACCGAGACCGCCGACGTCTGTGTAGAATGGTCAATGTTAATATACACGCAACACTTCGTCAAATAACTGCAGGAATCAATGTGGGACGTACTAGGGACGTGTCCGATAGGACTGTGCGGCGAAATTTGTCTTCCTTGGGCTATGACAGCAGAAGACCGACTCGAGTGCCTTTACTGACAGCACGACATCGCCTGCAGCGACTCTCCTGGGCTCGTGAGCATATCGACTGGTCCCTAGACCAGTGGAAAACCGTGGCGTGGTCAGATGAGTCACGATTTCAGTTGTTACGAGCTGATGGTAGAGTTCAAGTGTGGCACAGACCCCACGAAGCCATGGACCCAAAGGCACTGTTCAAGCTGGTGGTGGCTGCATAATGGTGTGGGCTGTTTTTACATGGCATGGACTCGGTCCTCTGGTGCAACTGAACCGATCATTGACTGGAAATGGTTATGTTCAGCTGCTTGCAGATCACTTGCAGCCATTCATGGACTTCACGTACCCACACAACGATGGGATTTTTATGGATGACAATGCACCATGTCACCGGGCCAGAACTGTTCGCGATTGGTTTGAACAACATTCCGGACAATTCCAGCTCGTGATCTGGCCACCTAGATCACCCGATATGAATCCCATCGAGTATTTATGGGACATCATCGAAAGGTCCGTTCGTGCCCAAACTCTTGCACCATCCACACTTTCACAATTATGAACGTCTATACAGACAGCATGGCTCAATATTCCTGCAGAAGACTTTCAACGACTTGTGGACTCCATGACATGTTGAGTTGTTGTACTTCGGCGGGCAAAAGGAGGACCGACACGATATTAACAGTCATCCCATGACTTTTGTCACTTCAGTGTATAATGCTAAATACATTTTATTGAGGTTATTCTTTGAGTATTTTTTTAACTCGCATTTACACAAGGAACTAATTAGCACGATTTATTTAAAGCCCCACCCCTATAAATCAACATTGCATCAGACACCATTTACATGAAGGCCAGGTCCAAGTTAAAATTATAACACTGAAAGAATAAAACAGGATTAAGATGTTCTATATATTCCAAATTAACTACACAAGAAAAACATGCAATAAGTGGACATAATGTTCAATTAATAAGGGAAAAAAGTGAATATATTTTACATTTCAGACAGTCAAAATGTTTGTTTCTTCCTTTCTTCCAGAAATCAATTAGTTTTAGCAACAAAGATACAGTTCATACCTCTAGAAATAATTCAAACAATGAAAAGAAATCAAATATCAAAAGGAAATGAGAGTACTTACGGAAGCCTTGTCTAAAACCTTTATTGAACATGCTTTTGCTATGTTGTTATCTAATAGAGCCTGCTCTAAAACTCTAAAAGAAATGTCTTTCTTCTCAATCACAACTAAATCAATATCGCTGAAAAAGAAAATAAGCATTAATACACGGACACATAAAAAAAGTTTAAAATTTTAAATAGTTAAAAAAAATCTGTTACATAATAAAATTTGTGAAAAACTGGAAGTTGTTTTAAATTGCATGCAATAATTATTTATCTTGCAATGCTCAAAATGTTAATGTCCAATCTTTAAATGATAAGAGTTGTATTTCACCACTATGGTTAAACTGAAAGAACTATCATATGAATTTTATTCTATTTAAAAAATATGAATGGCATGTCATAACAGTAAATGTAAATTGCTTCAAAAGCAGAGGTGGTGTAGACAATACATTTAGGTCTTAATGTACTCGCCAGAAACCATTATCTCGGATATAACCATTTCTGGCAGAAATTATGCAGTCAAGCATTATTGCCCAATGAAAAAAGTAGTAATTTTATTGTTAAGAAATACATCTCTAATCATAACAAGAGAAAAACAGTAGTGGACAACCCAATTTTAATAAAATACACTTTGAAATTAAAATTAATAAAATCCACCAGTATTATACTAGCAAAAACTTAAACTTATCTTGATTCAAAAATTCATGCAATAGGACATTTCACCGAGCTTTGAGCAAAACTGTATTTCTTTATTAACAAAATTTAGCAGATTAAAGAAGTCAATTTTTATGCATTTGCAACAGTATTCATTCTCAGAGTTCTAATAAATATGTAGGGATACAATTCCTCGGGCATTCAATGTAAAAAATAAAAAATGAAGCATATCAAGTCAAACGTTTACGAATTATAAAAAGGAAAGTGCTCATCCAGCTTAGACAGACAAAATATCTGCACTGGTATCATTTTCTAACTTTTAAGACAATGAATCCTTTCTTGTGTATATCCTTAATTAGGTAATTTATCATGCCCTTTAGTCATAAATTTACAATGCTGATTTATCATTTTCCTCTGTTAAATGTTATCTTACCATAATAAACTAAAGTCAAGGATTTTCAAAATAAGAAGGAAAATACAAAAATATATCCGAAAGCAACACAAAATGCAATAGAACCGATAGTAAAACCTTATATAAACCAATACAGTAGTGATAAAGTATTCAGAGATATAAGCATTCATGTTTCTGTTATGAGCTGACCTTTGTTAAATTTATACTTTTACTCATATCCCAACAACTGAAGAGCAAAATACCAATCTCACAGAATGTGAATAAACTGAAGGTAAAGCTACTGAAACTATGTATAGTTAAAAACTAATTAACCGAGACATTTCTAGCTTTTAAAAATTACTTCAGCTTAAAATGTACATATGTATTCCCCACCCACTACGTTCTTTCTCCCAAAATACATAAAAGATATTTCATGCAGCAAGACACGTTAATAGGAACATTCCTATGTCTCAAAGAAGTTAAGTAACAAGCACAAAGTTAATCAGTCTTTCAAGACAAATATACATTGCCTATAAACTGATTTTAAAAAAAGTGAAAACTTAATCTTTTTCTAATAAAAGTGCAAGAATCTGAATTGGTTTGCTGAAGCTGAATTTCATTAACTTTATTTCAGTTTTCTTTTCAATGCAGATGTTTCTTTAAACACAAAAACTAAAAATTTAAAAATTGTGAAATCTAAAATTAGCATAAAAAATCTGCTCAATAACACTTTGTTAGAATATGCAACCATAAACAAAAACTTCTATAAACAAAACATTCATTTGTCTTCATTCAATTTTAATATAAGCAGAATCTTTTAAGTTAAGAAATATCTTTTAAGTTAATAAAAATAGAACTATGCAAGTATAATGTACAGAAAATACAACTCGTAAAGTTTTATTGAGTCAAATTTTTAAAATAATCAGAAATAAATCCAAGTTCAGTATTCATCTAAAAAACAGTCGATTTTGTAAAGAAAAACAGAAGAACAAATTTTATTCCCTACAAGGGTACCTCCCCTCAAATAGAAAATTAATTGAAGTTTTGACAGCACTATATATTCCTAGAAGTTGCATGTAAATTGCACAAAACAATTTTAATTTTTAAAAAATTATATGTAGGTAGTAGTGCTGTTTTATTAATTAAAATGAAATGAAACATTTACAGCAGTTTTCTCCTAGCCATATAATTTAGGAACGGGGGAAAAAAAAAATCAACGAAATAATTTGTTCTTTTAAAAAGGTTCAGATATGACACTTTGGATTTTTTTATTATAAATGGAAAATAGTACCAAAGTTACATGTATAAGCCTTTAATACAAATTTCTTTCAACTGATTAAAAACAGAAATAATGAAAATAAGAAATTGATAGAAAAGAAAACAAAAGTTATGTTATTGACATGGAAATATTTTAAGATGTTTTTTTAAATGCAAAACAACAATTTTCAATTAATATACATTTCTTTTAATTAGTATAAACAGAACAGTTCAACATCAAGTAGATTAATGAAAAATTATTCAATCAATTTTATTAGTTCTGAGTAATTGATACTCTTTATAAATAGCCTTTAAAAAGCAGATGTAAAAACAGAGCAAAAGCATTCATTGTGTGGCTTGAATAATGGCTTTAAGAATTACAGAGAGAAAAAAAAAAAAAAAAAAAAAAAAGAGGGGAGGTGGTATAAAATTTAAAGACACTGAAGTGGAAATCTTTAAAACATGCAAGAATATCAGAGCAGGATATAAATTTGCAAACATAGTTAAGATTTAATTTAAGTAGATTGCATACCTAGTAGGCAAGTAAAGACCAGTTCGAAAGCTGCCATACACTTCCACCTAACAAGGGAAAATATACTGATTATCAAACTCATGAAATTCAATATTTACAAAGAAAAATTCACAGTTCAACATAAATACATTTGAGGATTTTATCAGTGCCATTACTTATAACATAAATAACATATGCATTTTATTCAAAATATTACAAAACAAGACATAATGTACAATATTTTAGTCACTTAAGATTTAAATAGTGTGCTATGTAAGCCATAAAAGACCATCTCCAACTTTATAAAGAAATTAATACTCTTGATAGCTATTTGCAGTCTACAGTGAAACCCTTTCCCTTAAATCTTATCTATAGTACCAGTGACTGAAGAGATTTACATGTATTTTTAAATATATAGTAGCTACAAAGAAGCCTTTCAAACAGTCAAATTGTATTGGCATGTAGAAGAATAAATAAGAATCAAAATTACTTTAAATTCTTGGATTAAAAAAAATGCTACTATATAATATAGATGGGATTTCTGACTGGATAAGATACGAGGAATTTCTCTTCTTTAATTGGGTTATAAAAAACAATTTTAAAGTATTTAAAACAAGTAATGAAATTAAATTTGAGCAACAATGAAAAAAAATCTTTTAGAATCTGCAATTTAAAGAATGCACAATCAGATATTAGATGAAGCATTGAAAAGTTTATGTATACAAGGGGGGGAGGACAGCGACCACATCTTGATTAGCATTTCAAAAAGGGAGGGAGACGTGTATTTAGGCATCTCGCATGTTAACATTTCATCACACAATCAATGATTAAATAACTTTACACTCTGTTTAGGTCATCTGATATGAAACTTAGAATACTGCATGCATAAACTATAAAAGCTTCAATTTGAAACTATGAATATTTGAATTAAACAGCCAGAAAAATCATAAGCTGAACATTTAACAATATTCTTAAAGGGCAAGTTCTTCAATTCCCAATACCAGTAAGCATTAGCAATAATAATAATACTGGCTGATGCCTTCATCCTAAACAGAGTTTTATCACTAAGATTCCAGAAATTTGTTTTCCTACTAAGCAAATTTCATTAAGCTTCCATTATATGGTTCTCATTATTTGTTAACCCATATTCAAGGTTTACTACAAGCAACTTTTTATAAGTTTAAAACTTCCCTACACTAAGCTTTTAACCGATTCTCTACTAAATTTTGAAACATATGACAAAAGGTAAATTCATTAGTTTATAACAAATAAAACATTAGAAAGGGGGGGGGGGAAGCCCACAGAAACCTCAAATTGCCTAATGATATCATTATAGGAATGCCTGCATTAACTATTGCTTCATTATAAATAATCTGCAAAATAAAAAGTTCAACACCTTACAGAAAAATTTAATATATTTGTTTAAATATTAGAACTGCTTGATAGAGATTTAGACTCAGAAAATGACAATATCCATTATTTTTTACTCCTAAGAAATAAAATTTCACTGGTAGCTTTAGAAAAATCCCTTGGCATTTCACTATAATTGACTATTTTAGAAATATCTATGGTAATAATTCCCATATCTTAAAAAATAATTCATAATAATTGCAGCTGCATTTGTAAAGACTATTAATTCAGAACTGCAAAATTAAAAGAAAACTGACTTCTTTATATAGTATAGCTCTTCACTGTTTTATAATAAGATGTTTTGACTTCATTCTGGTGCCAATATTTGTATTACAATTTTTCAAATCCGATGTTCGTCTTGCTAATGCTACCCAATCACTCCTTTTTAGAATGACTTCTAACCTTTAAAAATCTATCAGCTACATATTCTTTAAATTGGAAAGCTGAAAAAAATCGTTGGATTTATATATTTAGATGGAAATTTTCACCGATTCCTCAATGATACGTTTTCCAAGAATTTAGGTTGCTTTTTTTTAAAAAAATAAGTTTCTCAACATGACAATATTTATAGCATTCTCTTGTAGTCTGTAGTAATATATACTTAAGAGTGAAAATTTTAGTATCTATCTTATCAATGGCAAACATCTTAACAGCAAACCAAATTCCTACTTTTACCCAAGTCTAGTAATATTTTACAACATCAGTCCATAAATACAATGTTCTCAGTGTAATATATTTAAATGTTCTAGGTAAACTTCTAAATGGATGCAAGTTATCTACTCCGAGTTTTTGTATATCTTATTCAGCATGAAATAAATGAAATATACCAAGCAAAATTAAGAAATTTTATAATATGTAAGCTACATAATATAGAAGAAAATATAGTGGAATGCAGTTGTACAAAAGTTCGCAAGATGTAGAAGCAAGTACTTTTGAGAAGCAAGCTATTTGTGATTCAAAAGCAAAGCTACATAGTGAGCTTACAAATGCAAAATTTTAATTAAACTATTCATGATTTCAAATCATAGCTCAAAAATTTATTAATGAATTTTTGCAAAATTTATTGATTGGACAAAATATTTGAATTGAGGTTATTTGAGCAGGCAAAGATTTAATTTGGTTAAGATTTTACATTTTGTAATAAACAACTTTTCCCCCTCCACTTTAACCTTATTTTTATACATTGTACATATGTATATATGTGCAATTTTGCAACTATTTCCTTGATATAAAATAAAACAAAACTTGGCATTTCTGTAAATTTTGTATTGATTTAAAGTCAATATGTGTGTGTATATATATTATATATATATATATATATACATATATATATATACACATATATATATACAAGAAAATGCATGATTTGTTTACTCGATAATGCTTCATGCTATAAATTTAAAAAACTAAGTATAAAACCCTTTCATAAGTGTTAAAATTAAAAACTAGTGGAATAAACATATCCTTAAATGATGAAATTAGACCGCCTCCAACTGTAAAATACCATTAAATAAGAAACACAACTGTATGAAAACACTTGGGCTTTCATAAAAGTTGCTAACAAAAAGTTAAAATTTTTTTAAATTTTGATACGGCCCCTTTATAAATTGTTAATTAGCAAAATATTTACCATATTTATCCATAACAACAAAGCTTCATGCTTCTAGTTCCAAACTTAAGATATTAAAAGGCAAATTTATTAACTTCGGTCATCTTCGTATCTCCGATTGAAACTGTTCGAGTTTTCCCCAGTACAATTCGAGGATAATAAACGTACCAAAATATAACTATTAAGAATGGAACAGGAATATAATGTACTGCATTAAATCTCATTAAAAAATAATCAAATACAATAATTGAGATGTTTATAAAACTTGTTGGAAATGAGCATCTGATACACCTATATTAAATTACACTCTTTAATAACACTTATGCATTATCAATCCAAAATCGTCAACGGTAAAAAAAAAAAAAAAAAAAAAAACCTACTGAGGCAGCAGGAGGTATATTTTACATAGAGCTTAAATGCCTTGGAAATAACAATCAAAAGGCACCACGTCATATGAGCTTGTCGATTTTTTTTTTCAATCACCCAAGACGATCCACATTTAACCACCATCTTACACCTGACAAGCGATGAGGAGAATAATCTCATTATAACTTCATGCAAAGAAAGACGTCCCAAAGGCAATTCCTCCATTTTTGATACAAAGTCATTCAAAACTTAATTCGCACACAATTCAGCATACTTTAGAACAAAATGGGACCAACTAATGATTTTCTGAAAATGCCACCTACAAATTTATAGAAAAAATTCTTATCGAAATAAACTTCTTGCATAAAGACTTTATCATCTCCGAAATGATTGTTTTAACTAGTATTCTCATTTCAATTAATGCAACACTCTGTCTAAATAGCAATTCTCATGAGGAAGGAAAAAAACAGCTACTAAAGCAAGGCCTACCTGCAAAACGAATGATGCCAAACATAATCCGATTGTGGCCATCAAGTCCACAAATGCTGTATGGTTATCAATTTTTATGCTGAATTACTTTTTGCACTGCCATTTTTTAAATGAGGATTTCAAAACCGACTATTTATACCCTAATATGAATAATAATTTTTAAAAACTAACCTTTTAATATATTTTCTTATCACTTATACAACACCTGTAGGGAAGTAAGGAATCTGAAGTTAACACATTAAAGGCGGGGAATCTTGACAAAAGTATGCTAGGTATTGTGGATCAAATCTTAGTACTCAGCCTTTAATGTGTTAACAATTAAATGTTCTGTAAATACATGCCTAGACAGAAGCTGGGAATTCAGAACACAATGTTTTATTGATTTTGCAACTACACCCATTTTGCAATTGCATATAATAGAAAACCTCAGGATTTTAAAATGTTCCTCGTAATAAAAATTTCTCATTCTTCTATATAGCTTCAAAGCATATACAAGTAGAAACAAGAGCAAGCTCATTTTCTTGTTTATTACAATACTGCCTCTTCTCTTTTAAGCACTCAAAGTTCTATTATTTCTTTATTAAACAAAAGTTGCAAACTGCAAACGAACAGAATGCAGAATAAGTAAATTCCTTTAAGTTCATCATCCAGTCAATATGAAACACTAGCAGAATATGGTTTTTCCATATTATATGCAGAAAAATGAAATTTAATGTTATACAAGTGAATGCAAGAGAAACCTTTCATATGATGAATGATACCGTTTCCCCATGTTGGAGAACATTAAAAAGAAATCAAATCTTTACTAACTTAAAAATCAATTTTCACAAAAGTTAAAAAGATATCATACAAGTCATTTCATTTAATGAAACAATATAGATGAAAATGTTAGTTTTCTTGAATATTGTAATTGGATACATTTGTTTCACCATTTTAGTATACTATGCATATAGGGGAAGGGGAGAATATTAAAGTTAATTACTGTATTTTTCTATAAAATATATAGAACAGAAAAAACCTTTAACACAACTAAAATTTATGAAGACAATTGAGAAAAGGTTGCAAACTGACTGAAATCACATCTTGAAAAGACATTTAATAGCAACAAAGATTTTAATCCGAGAAAATACAACTTTGTCTCCAATTGTACTACAAAGTTGATATTTTAATTGGGTTCAAATTCTTAAACTGGGCATTTTTAAAGTGTCTATGTAACACTAACCTTTAAATTAGTTTAAAATGTACAGCTAAAATTTATAGCATGTATCAATTAGCAAAATTAGTATTTCATGCCTAATGAAACCGACTTCTTTAAATTCAGGCCTATCGGTTTTATTACAATTTTAAAAATGGATCAAAAGAAAAATTGTCTGCAGAACATTTTTTTCATTCTTGAAGTCAATAACAATTCATAAATTTACAAACATGTAAATTTCAATCTCTTGTAAAATTAGCTAACCATAAGGACGACATCAGGATTAAAATACATAATTCCTCATGCTTAAAAAAACCACCAATTTAATGAATATCACACTAAGTCAAAGCACTTTTAATGATTGCAAGCTACGGTTGCATATGTTAAGGGAAACTGGAAAAAGTTTTATACAAGAGAAAAGAAATGTTATTCTATAATGTGTTAAATAAAACAAAGAAATTTAATGGCACAACAAATAAGTTTTTTTTAATGTTTTTGATAAAATCAATTCCTACTCTATCTAGCAGATTGGGAATTATAATAATTAGTAGGTATCAATATAGAAGATTCCTCTTAACATAAATATTATAACTAAGATATGAAAATCAAATAATGACAAGCATAGTTTTAGATTATCCATTAGTAATTATTTCTTAGATTATTAGGAACAGCTTGTTAAAGTATCAAAATAGAAAATATGTAGATTTATGAAAGATGTCTGAAGACATTAAAAGGGTCAATTCAATACTTAGGAAGCCCAAAAGTAGCTGCATTATAAAACAGTACATTAGAATAAAACTTGCAACTTGTTTCAAAACTGTCTCAAAAGGAACTAATTTACAACCACTATTTTACAGTATTTCAATTTAAGAGCTTTTCATATCACAGAATTTTTCCCAATCACATTTTATACAAACTAAAAGCAGTCCATAAACAGCAAGCAAGAAAATTCTAGTCAAATTCTTTAAATCCAAGAATTACCTTTGCTTTTGGCCATATGGACAGGATAATCTTAGTAATTCTTTCAACAACTTCAAGGCGTATTTGATGTTCAGCACGAGTGGGAGACATGTAATAATAGAAATCTTCGATTTCTTCATGTAAGCTGTAAAAGAAAAACCATTAGAATGAAACCTTTAATTAAGTCTTTTTATGTAATTAAATTTCTATTCAGTAGGCATTTTAAGTAATGCAATACTACCTTCTACAAATCAAAAATATAATTTGAAGAAGTGTTAACTAAACTAGAACATTTCAAAAAGTTTCTAGTTTTATATAGCTACTGAATTTCATTCAGTACAAACAAGTATACTTGAACAAATTATTAATCTAAAGAGTTTTTTTTTTTTAAGTTAAATATGTTTTAATACTATATACATATATGCATACAATCAATTCAAACTCATTGAATAATATAGGAGTTGGAAAACAAACTTTAAATTCTGATAACAAAAAGATAACATACAGTAGTCATTGCCTTAAAACTTTTCGTACTTAAAAATAAAGCTATTAACGAGCTGATACTATTCAAGTTCTACATGTGTGACTGAGTTTGAAAATTTAATCAAATAACCAATAATAACATTTTAACACATTTTGTTCAATTTTATTTCAATATTACAGATAAAAAAAGTTATTAATACAAGATATATTGAAGAGGTTTTAAATTAATAGCAGGATTCAAACTATTTTCCCCAGGATTCAAACAATTTATTCAGCTTCCTTTATCCCATTCTAAAACATTAAAGATTTTTTAAAGTTTAAAAACCAACAACTACTGTAAACCAACAAGACCAACTTTCGAGTTTCCTTATTGATATTTGTAAAGTATATATATTTTTTTAATGATGAAAACAGTTGAAATCCAAGTTATTTTTTTTTTAATTCCTAAAATATTAGATTTTAAGTTTTGATGAATTTAATTATTAAAAAGATTAAAGTTGGATTTTTAAAATATGCATACGAAATGTATACATGTTAGAAATAACTGACAGGGATAATTTTTTTTTTCTTTCTATATTTAAAAAAGTCCTATGTGAAGTCTCACTACACATAGCAAATACTATTATGAAATGGGAAAATTTCTGAATGATTACACAAGTATTTCATAACTAATAAAATATTTTACATAACAAAAAATATTAAATAATATAATTTTTCCCTACAGGGTAATATTTTGATTTACACCATTATTCACATAATTATCAAGCATATTAATTAATAAAAAATTACAAATTTAAAATATAATTAACATTTAGCAGTCTTTCAATGACAATAGAATGGATAATAGCTTTCTTAACCAAAAATTTAACTTTTTGAAATATTAAAGCAGTAATTAACTTTTTTTTAAATAACACCATCTACTTTTGAAAAAACAGACCAGTGCAACAAATTAGATCTTGTCAACAATCTTGACAAGTAAAATAACTTCAACATAAGTCATATTCCAAAAACAGACAAAAATTAGTCAATAACAGACATTAGACTACTATTATGTCAGAACAGACATTAAAATATTGCAGTTTGCAGTAGTTTACTTCAGTTACAACGAAGTAGTTTTAATTTGCTTTCTGGTTAAATATCTATTGAAAGACAAAAGGTTTAGTAAAAGGTCTTTAAGTGTTTTTAACAAAAGCATGCAACATTTTACTTATATACTCTTCCTTCCACATTGCAGAAGGACACCTAATTGCTAATTAATTTTCTTCCTGCAAAAATGTTTGCTTCAATTTTTTTTAATAACTTCTTTTCTTCAACTAGGTACTTAATAGCATTAGGTGCATAAAAATAACTTTAAAATTTTACTTCAATATTCTTTCTAAAAGAAGGTTTCAAAAATGAGAAAATGATAAATAAAAACAAGAGACTAAAGGCAAATAAAACAAGCTGTTTTCATTAAATATATTAGAGTTCTAGAAGTAAATACCAGCTTCTTGAAGATTATAAAGAGACATGGTAACGAAACCCAATTCTTGGGCATATACATAAAATGAAATGTTTATATGGACAACATTGTTCATATAATTGCATTCTTATGAAATGAACTTTTTAAACCTTTATCATATAACAAATAATTTACACATAAACATAAATGGTAAAGCACTGTTGTCACACAAGAGGTGATTTAAAAGGAGGGATGTGCCCATTTTCTGTTTGTCGAGAATGGGGGGGGGAGGGCGATTTTTTCATTATCAGTTCTCGAAAAATATCGATCTATCGAAATTATCAAATTATCATGAACAATAGTTCACGATGAATAGAGATAATAAATTTAGTTTTAGTTATAAATTAACAGTTATTAATTTGTTGCTGTGCTTCATTCTTTTTCACCTTTACACATAATTTGTTAATATTTCTAGTGCCATGCTCCAATATAGAAAAGTACTTGTTTTAAGTGTGTCATTTTGGAATAAACTGTTTTCCCGTTTCTTCGCTAAATATTCATCTTCAGAAATAAACGGGAAAAAAAAGGATCAATTCACATTAAATAAAATTTTTTATTAGTAGCTAACCTTTTCACACTTAATACGAATACTCTTTTTTTAAAGAACCAGTTATACTTATGTTTAGCGCTCACGATAAATCGCGACACATTAAAAATCAATATTCTTAATTTACACTTTAGATTTCCTTTTGGTTATCAGTTAATCTTTAAAATCATTTGTTTTTCAAAAGCTTCATGGAGAATAAAAATTTATGTAGTTCGTAATACAAAACTTAAGACATCAGATTTTAAACTCACGATTTATTAAAAACTATTTCATTTTTATAGTTGAAAGCATTATGTTGTTATTCTTATAAAGAATGGAAGAAACTTTAAAAACAGAAAAAAAATTATTGAAAAAAACGCAATATTATAAATTGTAACATGCAGGCATTGCTTCGGCATTGACATACTTTAAAATAAAGTCATTTTAACAAATATTTTGTAATTTTTTTTTATTCAAAAAGAAAGTAAATAATTTTATTATATACACTGAAATTTCCTTTTATCTGGAGTCATTCTGATCAGTATGTTAAGAGATGCTTTTTATAAATTAAAATGGCTGTAAATAGATGTCACGATAACAAAAAAGTCCATATGTTCTGGATAAATCGGGATGAAGTTCGGTCATCGGCAAACCTTACCGCCATTATGGGTTAAACTGCAACTATCTGAAGCATGTTGAAAATCTTAATTGGAAGCAAGATATTTAAATTCAGAATTTTTTTTTAAACAATCAAACTTTATACACACAATATATAATATAATTAAATGTACTGAATTCAGCATGGCAGATGTTGCACATTCTTCCCAAATATATACTTGAGAATTAAATTATCTTAATATCACAGCATTTTCTGATGTATACTACTAAAAGCCTATCAATCTCTACTTTTAACATTAATTATCACACGATAAGTATTATATACATACATACATAAAAAAAAATATTTATGGATTTTAATATTTCTAACTGAAGTATTTCTTGCTCATTCCAAAAAGAAATCTTAAAAACAAAAATTTTTAAAAATGGCAATTGCCACAGAACAAACTTCTTTCTGCACAAATTGCTAAAACTTTTGTTACTGAAATTAGTAAGGTCAAAAGTTTTTTTCTTCATTCTTCAATGAATAAATCCAATTCTTACAATACAATACTAAAAATATTGCATGGTTTTTTTAAAAATAATTTGTGTTTCATTTTTTTAATTAAAAAAGTCAATTTTGAATTGAGACCAACTTCAGATAGATTAAGTTGATACAATTCATATTTATCAATTTTGTTAAATTTTATTGCTTATTTTCAAATTATATTTTATACAAGAAATGCATTTTATAATATTTATCTTCAAGTACCCATTTTACCAAAACATACCAAGGTTTAAAGATGTCATATTAAGGATTTTTAAATTGTATTAAAAATGTAAAATTATTTTAAACATATTTTCATTATCAACTATTTCAAATATCTACATGTTTTTTAAAAATCTGCAAATTTAAATTTAAAAAATTACGATTTTGAATTAATGCACGTGTCATGAATATTATCCAAATGGCATAGAAAATGAATGCTTTACATATAAATTTCCTTAAAACAATATATATATTAATTTATAAAAGATTGCCTAATTAAATAAAATGAAATATAAGAAGTTATTTTCAAATTGATGGTTAAACAGCATTCCTAATTAAAATTCGTTTTACAGAGAAAGTATGGAAATATTAAAATAAAAAGCTATATTAAATGTTTCTAATAAATTAACCGACAGCAGCCATCTGCCCACCCCCCAAATCATTATGTTTATTGCCATAATAATACAGTTCAAGTATTAAAGTTCATTATTCAACAGTCAACATGCATCTAAACAATAAATTCAAAATTTTCTAGACAATGAACTTAAGAACCAATAGCAGCTCAATATATATATAATGAGGATTTAAATATCAAAACTCTATTTCAGTTTATTTTTACTTAAGCTAAAAGATCTAAATTTCAAAATAGGAGAAAAATTGAACCAACAAATCAAAATCAAAAGAAAATCCAGGTTTTTACAGTTGAGAAGGCTAATAAAAATACATATACAACTTCCTCCTTAGAAGTTACTTGCCACCTGAGTATGTACTTCACCAAGGGAGGTCTACAAACAAGTTGCATAAAGCGATCTTCATGAATAAAGAAAAAGATTACTCAAGAGGAGCTTGAACTCAATCCGACAGTTAAGGTTGGATATTTATATCCGATTTTTGAATAATTTTTTCTAATTAATGAGATGTTATTGTCCCCACTATATATTTTTAAAGATATTGTTATTAATTACATAACATTTTCTTCTACTGGAACTCAAGAGAAGCATTTTTTTTCAGCATTATTGCAACAGTAAAAATAAATAATTACTAAAAAATACTTAGAATATTTGTTGAAACTTAGTTTAACAAAAATCTAAGTTGTACATTAAAGTTTTAAGTTCTTTCATTAATTTATAATCTGAACATTTTTTTTATATAATAAGATCTTTAAAATTTCTTATTTTCTAAAAACTGAGATCATATTGAATATATAGCAGTACCAAGTAATTATATAATAAGCTAAATCTAATAAATTTACATTTTTAATACAATTACGTTTTTACAGCACAGGAAAAATAACCATTTCTTTTCTTATAATAAAATTTTTTAAACATGATAAATGACAGTTTGAGAACTGATCTGTTAAGAGCAAGATAAATGTATAAACTTCTCTTCCAATTTTAAGATGCAATAACTTGCATAGGAGATTTCTTTAAATGTAAGCTATGCATTTTTTGTATTCTTGTATATAAATGGATTTCCTCTTCATGTAAATTTCAGGCTTCAAATACTTCATAAAAATGATTAGTCAGAAAATTGTAGGTAACAAAAGTACAAAATATTTTTAATTACCTCCAAGAATTTTTTTAAATTTAACTCTACTGTATTTTTACTTAAAACTTTCCATGCAGTTAATACGTAAACTCAAATAATTTTTACCAAAAAAAAGTTTCAACTTCCAGGGAAAATAAATTTAACATACTACAGCCTGAAATTGAGAAGAAAACGATTGCATTCATTTTAATTTTAGAAGGTTTAGTAGGGAATAATAGCATGTTCATACAAATAGTAATTGGAACAATCCAGAAAAATCATTAGTTAACCTAGAGTTTTAAAAAATTACATAATTAAACATTACATACTGGGATCAGCTTTTGCAAATGTATACTATAAAATATTTTGAATTTATTAAAACATATATTACAAATGTTGTATTCCTTACATTATGATGTTTTTGTATTCCCAATATTAAATAATTAAATATATTCCCAATATAAAATTTGCAAAACCCAATATTAATAAATTATTGCACTCGGATACAATAAAATCGTATTTTGCTGCATTATTAGGGCTCTAAATTTTAAATAGATGTGCAACTGTCGCAACTTCCTCTCAGCTCCAGACTCAAGTTAGATTAAGGCAAAGAAGTTGAAATCTTTAAAAATTCCAATACAAAATCAAAAAAGCAGATATTCTTCAATCTCAGTGCCGACATGGATGTACAAAAAGGAATTTAAATGAATATATAAGAAAAAAAATTTCATGGAGATTAGTTTCAAGTCTAATTTACTTAAAGACTTAATTAAATCAACATTTAATAAAAGATCAATAAAAAAAACTCATTAAACGAATTGTATGGGAAAACATTCCTTTCATACCAATGATCAGAAAAAGAAATATATATATTAGCAATAAAACAAAAATACTTTTACCTAGTTGATATGTCACTTCTAAGCATATTATACAAGATTAATAATTTCTTTGAACTTTACACTTTGTTAAAAATACCTTTTGGAAGAAAAATTCTTGACAGTTGCAGTGCCTTTCCCCCCCCCCTTCCTTTCTGATTTATATTGATAAAAATTTACCTTGAAAATGTTCATATTTTTTTGAGTTGTAGAAAATAATATTCATTTTTTCTTTCTCTAAATCCATAAATACAGACTTGTGTAGTTTTTATTATTTTCTATTAAGCTTAATATTAAAAAAAAAAAATGCATATCAAACTCAATGCTTTAAAGTTCATATCTTTTCCCCAATTCAATTTCAGTTTTTCATTTGGCACATTTTAATAAGCCTTATTTGACATCAGTCTAATGATGAATAGTTAGACAAGTAAATATTTTCTTAAATACTGTATATACAGATGTTTATTTAAAATGGGAAGTATTACCGTCTTTTTCCTATCATTTTAAAAATAATTAAAAATAAACTAAAGGATTTCAAAAGCAACTACAATATATTGGAATAAAAGAATATTACATACATTATAATATTCTTTTACTCCAATAAATCATTATAAGAGATAATTTTACTCTTAAAACAATTTTATAATTAAATATCATGAAAGTTCTTATTGATAGATACAGTTTATAACTAATTTTTTTTAAAGAGAAAATTAACAGGACTATTTAAATATATTTTTTAAATCTAAATTTATATATCTAAAAGATCACTAATCTAAAATACTTGATTTCTAGAAGAAGAAATTAAAACAATTAAAAAATATATAATTAGTTAAGATGTTATTTGAAATTTATAATTTGAACAAATTAAAATTGCCAAAAATGAAATATTTAAATTTGATTGTTAACAGGAAAAATTCTTTCAATATATAGAACTTTTAATTTCATGTATGTTTCATGACAAAAAAAAAACCCAATTCTTTAAACATTTCATTAAATTAGTTACCAAGGGTATCTTGATACCAACACTGAATAATGTTTTTTGTATGTTTATAACAATTCTAGCCAATATTCTTTTTCAATGAAAAAATTTGAAGACTTGTAAAAAAATTATAGCCTATTCAATTATAATTTTATAAATACTCTTTATAAAAACGTTTTAAGGCACTTTCAAAATGTGACAATTTTTTTTAGAAAAATTGATTCATTTAAAATATTTACAATTGAATCTTAATTTAGTAATTACTTCAAAAAAACCATAATCTATAAATAAAAATTCAATTTTATATTACATCTAGATATATTAAAGTAGAAAATCTCACTAAACTTGTAGAGTAAGTTTAATTTTTATCAAAATCTTAAAATCTATAACCTGTTGACTTTTAACTACCTTTGGAAATTACATTAGAATAGTGTCCCCTCTAATTTAAATGTATCATTTACAAACACAAATTTCCTGGTTCCCCCCCCCCCCACTCTTCTTTCTTTTTTCGTTTCTTTTCCAATTCACTCTTTAAATTCAAAAAAAGTTTCCTAGAAAAAGTTAATCCAAAGTTCCCAAGACTTAGAAATCTTTATTGATTTCCCCCCCCTATAAATCTTTTCTTTTAAGCAGTTTGATAAATGTTTAGAATCAATGTAAAAAACGTTAAACCTAGAAGTATATTGTGCTCCCTTCCTTTCTTCCCATACAAACAGAAGTATTCAAGTATCTAGTTTTCACAAAACTAGTTTGATTAATATTTATTCTTTTACCTTACCATACTAATTATGTTAGATTTTAAATTAGTAAATAATTATTCAATTATTCTATATATTCAGATTATTATAGACTGGAATTCTGAATTTAATCATATTTCAGATAAATCTATAGTTTTTTTAAAGCATTCACACACTAACCTTGACTTTTGATCTTTAGTTCAACAATTTAAAAATGCACACGAGCATTAAATAAGAAGAGCTGTAACTTGCTCTTTTCATCCACATCTGAAGACAAAAGCTAATACTAAATCTCCTTTAGATTTTTACAAAACAAAAAGGAGACAAGGGGGGAAAAAGCCTCCTACAGGTTATTAGCTTACAATATATGGGTCTTTATAGAATCACTATTCAAAATTATAAATATTCTGAAAAGGATATTAAAAGCTATTTAGTTTTTTTAGTAATGAGATGCATTTACATATATCCATTACATAAATTCAGCAATACTCAACAAGAATTACTGAACTTATCTTGCAAAGCATAGATAGAAATTTTCTATTGTTCTTTATCTTGTATTATTGAAAAAGAAACTGAATAAAATATTACTTAATAAACAATACCTCCCATGTGTTCAGATTTTCACACGAAGATAAAAATACTAACTAGCGACTTCCACTGTTCTCTCACTGACTTTAGCTAGGTTTAGAAACATTAGTTGAATATATATAATTTAAAATAATTTCTTGCATACTATTTTTTCAGATACAGAAATATCAACTCCAATATTTAAGAAAAAAAAACTAGCTTCGTTACAAACTAGTTCAGAATTATATATTCAAACACAGTGATTAGGTAAACTTATTTGTCTTTTCTAAAATAAGAAGAGACTTGACATGGTTTTCTATTCAAGCTAGAAAACATTTTTAACAAAGATATTGAGAATATACTGAATATTTTAACAGCATTCAGTTAGAGTTATTGTAATTTAAATATCACATATAGCTGAACATAACGATTTCTATAAAAGTCCAATTGTTCCCATAGCTTAATTCTACAGCGAATGAATCTAGATATTTATAAAAATTTTAATGATAAATCGGAATGATAATTCAATCTTGTTTGCACAGTACTTTGAAAGAGCTTAACATACGAGGTAGTACCAAAATAATTCTAATGTAAAAGTAAGATATATATTCTAATAGAAAAGTATGTAAAGAATTGAGTCTCATTAAAAATTAAGCATTTAAATTTATAATCCATTTTACAAAATGAATTTTCTTATAGCAGCTAAATTATTCATCGGTAACTAGCACAATATAATTAAAAAAATACTCTATACCCAGATATTTCATAAGAATTAAAGTAATACTTCCCATTTTCTTTAAAAAAACAAACAAAAAAACAGTATAATTTCATAATAGACAAAATGTACACTTTATTCATAATAAGATTCCAGAAGAAAATGCATCATTTGAAATTTTACTAATCGCATCTTAAATTTAAATAGATATTGGAAGTTTCCTGTTACAAAATTATGGAAATTTTAGCTTTTTTAATTTCAAGACATGCTATTTTTTAAAAAATAGCCACACAAAATTTTACCAAAATTAGATTTTTAGGTTCATTATTTTTTTTTCTGCCTACAAGAAAGTCATTTGGCTTTTACTAAGCTACTGAAGCATTCCAACTATTTCTACAACACTTATTAAGTTAAATAATTTTTTAAAAAATATTTTAAGGTAAAACAATTAGAATTTTTTCTATGTTAAGAAAAGTTTACTAGACAGTTTTAAATAAAATGTAATGCAAAATAAAACTGAAAAATTAGAAATCATAAGAATAAAAAAAAAAGTGATGGAAAATATTAAGATATTTCAGATACTAATGCTTTGAAACAATGTTTCAGATTCTACTTGAAGCTTTGTACCATTTATTGAGGCCTCAAATTTTTTAAACACATACACACACACACATTTATTTACATATATAATGTTTAAAAAAAAAAAAACTATTGATAAGCAAGCTTAGGATTCAAATCAACAAGAAAAGATTTCAATATAAATATTTAAATTCCGATTATACGATATTATAGCTTTTTAGTAAAAGTATCCATAGAATTGCAAGAAATCTTTCATTATTAACACCGTTTGCAATTTTGAAAACAGTAGCATTTTAAAACTATTCGAGGTTTAAAACGTATTCAAGATCAAGAAAACCAATAAACTTGCGTATCTTCTAGAATAAAAGTGAGGTACTTAAAAGAAAAACTTTTGAATTAAAGTCATGAAGATTTACTAAACCAAGACATTTTAATTTATTCTCAAACAATATTTAATCTATGAACTACTGAACTAAAACAACTTAGTTCTGAATTGAATATTTTGAAAGAATTCATAAGAAGTTTCAATTTCTATGATAAAATAAAAACAAATTTCAACAACTATACAAGAAAAATTTAATCCTTTTAACTATAATAAACAGTTTCCGAAAGATTCTTCTTAGCAGAAATTATTATTTTTTGAGGTCTATGTATGAAATTATATGATAAAATACGACAAATGAAAGCTCCGAAATATTCTGTAAAGACACTATTATAATTCCAAAGTATGCAATATATAAAATATTGACGAGAACTTCAATTGTAAATTTAATTATGCTTAGGTTAAATTAAATTCCTGCCTTACCCGAGTAATCCAGGACTATATTTCTTGTCTTTTATCCGCCAGGGAGTCCCTTCATTCTGAGTGAAATCTTCATTTCGGCCATAAGTACTGGCTTTGTTTTCCTTTCGTTTTACACGATTGGTATACATATTGTCCGCCATACAATCCAATTTTTTGCCCGAATTTTTATCGGGCAGATGAGATGCATTTTCAAGAGAGTCGGCGCTTTTCGTGTCCAGCTTCAACTCATCATATCTCTGACGAGAATTCCAAGCTTCAGACCACAAGGATAACGCTGGACCGCACTGTTCAGGTTGAAACCATCCTATCGTAGGATCCATAAAAATAAATCTTTTTTCTCCAACTGGAAAACTTGAATAAAATAAACTAGGATCACAAAAAACTAATTTAAGCATAAGACTGGAAAAATCCGCACGATTGCGAATGGAAATCGAAAACAATTCAAGAGAGCAAACCACAACACTCCGACAGAATCGTTTCCGTTATGGTTATTTACGGTATAAGTACCAGATTAGGGTTACTATCGAGAGTACTATTCCTCAAACGCTATACAGAAACTCTCACAAAACGACACGAAGAGCAGAGTGAAATCGGAACCGAAAGTGAATCACAATCTCAAAAATAATGTAATTGAGTAGATAAAAGTCTCAAGCATTACTGAATTTCATTTTTCAGCTTAAGAAAATGATAGATCTCCACTGAGAGTTATTGATGCCACAATCGCAATTGTAACGGAAAGGCGCATGCCTAGTCGAAATGCTTTACATATATATATATAGATATATACAGACACGCACACACACATATGTCCATGTTTATGCCACCTGAGTAGCTAAGAGAGTAAAGATATTGCTTTTTAACTCAATATGAATAATTTCAAATACAACAGAAAAAATTTTGCATTGAGGTGTCTCCGATTTCTTAAATGAAGAAATGATTCGTAATAATTTGAAGTAGCTTTGTTTATAGCTCCAGCATGTTTTTATTTCAATAAATGTAAATTATATAAGAGCTAAGCAGATTTTCAGAAAATTTAAGTCTTTTTTTAACTGATGAAAAGAATAAGTAAGTAAAAAAGGATGACTAATTTATGAAACAAAGCATTAATTTATATAATAAAGTCGACGAAATTTGATTACGTCAGATTAGGATTTTTGCCACAACCATGGATTAGGACCAATTCATGCAAAACAACTTAAAGATATCACTTCCTCCCTCCTTCTCCCCCTTATAGACTATCTTAGCATAAAATGAGCAAATCTTTATGATGTTGCTAAATATTGTGACTGCCGATTGAAGAAATTTTACCAGTGTTGTGGAATATTTTGTACTGATTCAAGTTTTCATTAAGAACTTGAAGAACTTGAACATTCAAGTTTTGTCATTATTTGTTTAGGGCACTTTTATTTTCTAAGGCATTAACATCATGGATCTGAAAAGATTTGTGGTGACATCAATCATTTCTTTCAGATCCATGATGTTAATGCCTTAGAAAATAAAAGTGCCCTAAACAAATAATGACAAAACTTTGGGTTTATCATTATTCTTACATAAATATACTACGTGAAAAAAGTAGAAGGACAATTAAATTTTATAAATTATGCTTTGTATTTTGATCCTATTGATATTTTTATCATTAACTATTTATCTTTTATTTTAAATTAGTAAATTTTACCAATTATCAAAAATTAAGAAAAAAAAAGTATTTGATTTTGGTATAGAAAAAAAGTAGTAGAGCACATGCTAAAATAATTGTTTTGATAGATATTGCAAACCTTAAAATTTTTGTTTAGTTCTTTTTAACTTCTTTTGTTAAGAAAGACATTCTATTTTATCGAAAGTTGCCATTTCCATCATTTTTAGAATGCTTTGAGAAAAATCTTCAAATGAGTTTCAAAGAGACTAAATTGTCCCTTACAGAAATGATGAGAATAGTATGGGAGAAATTGCAACCAGTTACATATCAATCTAAACACTGTTTAGGAATAAGATTTCCTAGTATTTATGAGACCAAAAAGAAAACAGGCAGACCTAAAACATGGTGCACCATGATGAAAAAAATCTTTTGAAAACTGAAAAAAAAAAAAAAAACCGAAGGAAATGTTGCTAAAGCTCAAAATAATTCAGGCATCCCTCACATTTCAAGAATAATTGTCTACAACTACATACAAAACTTCAAACGTATCTAATTTTTTTAAAAAAAAGGAATTACTATCCTAAGTGGTTTGAAAGATTCATTGCATATCGATTGCAGTGAACTGGAAACCACGTGTCCTGGAGTACAGGATGAATCTCCATTATATTTTTCGATGATAAATATTTAATTTAAATGGTTCAGATGGCTACCAATACTATGGGTATTCTATCCGATAGATGGGAGAAGGAAATTTTATGATTTGATTGGCAATAAGGTTCAGAGAAAGATCAAATCCAGTGCTCCTGAGTGGCAGACAGAAACACAGAAACTCTATCCCAGTTTTGAATTCATATCTCTTTTCATATGACTTTGAGCTAGATGGAAATGATTGGATTTCTCAGCATGAAGAAGCATCAATTCACACAGCTAATGGTTTTTAAAAATTGGCTCAACAAGCAATTTTTGGTCCTTATTCAGCCTGTTAAAAGCCCAAACCTCAACGTTGTAAAGGACATTTGTCACAATTAAGGAGAAGGAAAGCAGTTTGTAAATGAGTTTCGGGGAGCTTTGAATGATATGTGCGAAAAAAAAAATTCCAAACAGAAATTCAAACTTTGATTTGAAGTCGAACCGAACCTATGTAGTAATCAAAGGCAATGGTGGAAGAATTCCCCAAGTAATAACGTTTTTATTTGCTCCATATAAAAGTTTCTTACTTTTTCACAAAGTATGAAGTATTCAAAGTTGTAAGTTTTATTATGTGATTGACGTTTTTTTTTTTTTTTTTTTTTTTTTTCCCAAGTTTCAGATATAATCATTTGTTTATGAACAGGCCTTTAAGGTGTTTTTCAATAAATTAATCTGAAAAAAAAAATCTAGTGTTCTTCTTTAATCTTAAAAAAAAATCTTGTTTCTTTCTTATTTCAAGCAGTGTTTGCATTATATTTCATCAAGTTAGTTGACAATCACTGACTGTATAAAAATAGGAAGTATCAAATTACAGCAAGTTAAAGACACTGGCTCACTGCATTATGCACTCATATGCATTATAAGCAAAGAGTTTCCTTGAGATTTTTATACTAAAACTGTTTTGCTCATCATGAGCTCCAATAAGATGCTTAAAAATTTTGTTTTTACTGTTTCGTTTAATATTCGATAAATATCATCTCAATGTTTGATTTTCTACATTTTAGGATATTTTTACTCTTTTCTTGTGATAAACAGTTCTGATTCAAAATTCGATGATTAAATTTCATTGCAAACTAGAAGTTGCAAAATATTCACTCAGGTAGTCAGCCTAAAGAGCTGAATTAATCAAGGTAATTTTCAAGCTTAAATCATTGTTAGAAAGACAGCTTCAGAATGCATACAAATTCTAATTTCATAAATATCATTTAAATTAAGGCCTTAATAATGATACATAGATAAGAAATACGCTGCTGCAATAGACTTATTCCTATCTCCACTTTTTAAGGAACTTCAAATTTTCTAATCAGTGAAATTTTATAGCCTATCATATGGAATGCAACCCATATTTCAGAGCCCAAATATTAACAGAGGAGAGAGAATAAAAGAAATCAAATATAAGACTATTCTAATAATAGTAGAAGATAAAATGTCAGTTATGTTTCACAGAACGGCACTGCGTTGAATAGTCAAACCACAAGGTTATGCTATGGACTGCATGGGTTCGCTTGCAGAAACTTTTCATATGAACCTAGGAAAAATAATCGAGGCAAGAATGAGAAAGGTACTTTAAAGGCCATGGGAAGAGGCCATTACTCATGATTTTTGGGGGGAGGGGGGGGGCTTTTATATGTTGTATTTAGATGAGTATACATATTCGAGTTGAAATGGGCAAGCACCACTTCTTACTATATATAAACATTGATGGTTTTTCCGATATATTGAATTAAGTCCGGTATAGATTGTTCTGAAAAATAAACTATTTGTGCCCATCGAATTGTCCCGGGAGTATGTAGAGTTCAATCAAGCTGTCATGAACGATTTCTATTCGCACATTTATAGCAAAATGCTGCTAGTACACATACTGATGGTCCCCGTCAGATTTTTGTTTCGGCCACATATATTTCATTGTCTCAATTTAGAAAAGGAATATTATCCGTAATAAGCATAAACGAGATTGAAACATTTGAATTTGGGTATTTTGTTCAGTAATCCTTAATTAAAATTCAGATACAAAAAATAATTTGAAACCTGCCAAAGCCTGATCTCACTGCAGGTGATAGGAATTCAGCTTTTCCTTAGTTATCACTACTCACTAAGCTTTATTTTAATACACAAACATACACTAACGGATGGCTTATGCCTTTAAATCACTGTTACCTGCAAACTTTTCGTAAAAAATCTTCATCATATTTGTCAGATTGGCATTTCTTGACCTAGAAAAAGTGAGCCTCGGACAATTATTGTTGGATTCGTATAAACATTCTGCGATCAAGTAGACATCACAGAGGATGTCATTCACGGTACATCTATTGTGTATTTTTTTTATTGCTTAGGGATATAACGTTTATCAGATGCTAATTTAGTCATTGAGAAAAGTATTAGGATGTAATACAAGTTCAGAAGTTTTTATTATAATGTATAATTTAAATATACAAATGAAACTAAAAAGTGAAGTATATCACATTTTGATCTATGCAGATCGTAGTAACTCAAACAAAATTCAAATACTAATACAATTATGATTAAAATTTAAAACAAAAGAAACCAATTAAAAATAAATCTGCTCATAAATGTATTATGGGGCTGTTAATTAATTCAAGTAGAAATATGAACTTTATAGTTAATTTCTTGTTGAGCCGCTGCTGTGCTTATGATTTCTCACAGATGATATCTCGTGGATTTTATCAAATTTTCGGAAAATGGCCCATTGACTTTGGCTTTCGATCAGATGTTTTTTTAATTACAGCTTGTTAAAAATATTGAGCTCATTGATTTTTTACTGCTAATCAGTATAAAAATGGAAATTCAGGATATTTAATTAAAACACAATAATCACTTTTTCTTTCATGGACTATTTTGCTACCAGAGAAAAAAGAGTTGGAAATTGGAGCTGTTTTTGGTTACTTTGAGACATCTAGTGAATTTATATATGTAGCAGAAGTTAGTAAGGAAATTGAAACTTCAAATTTAATAATAAAGTAGTTAACCAATTAGACAAAGGAGACAAAGGAATAATCCACAATCTATGTAAAAAAAAGGCTTTGTTTATCTTTCTGAAATGGAAATTTGAAATAAGGGTGCTTCCCTCTCCCCTCCCAAATTTAGATGGAAAAAAAAAAAAAAAAAAAAAAAAAAAAAGACAAGAGAAGAGAACGAAATGAATTTAGAACCAAACGTTTGTTCAAACATGGTTACTTTTAGAATTAATCATCGTGGAGGCTCAGGTATTTATCATAACGGTGAGTCAGGTTTTCGGCCCCTCTTCGTAAAAAGTTACTGCCAGTGCTGTGAGATGGGCCTTAACACTCCTATGAAGCTTCTTATTAGTCTGGAAGCTTTGGCCTCTTAGTCAATTCTTCATTTCAGGGTAGCAATGAAAATCATTGGGTTCTAAGTCACTTTCTTAAGCACGAATTACATGGATAAAAGTCTATTGTAACGGAAGATCTTGTTCGGCATAAGTAGAAATGTTATGCAGAGAGTAATTATGTTATGTACAAATACATAATCATTTTTACGTAACTTTTATACATGACGTTTGGTAATAAACTCAATTTGTTTTCCACTCTTTTTGCATGGTTCAGCTGGAATTTTTTTTAAAAAAATCGAAGTAATCTTTCATAAACTGCCGGCTTTCGATTGTAATATTGAAAAGTATTTTTTTGTATCAATGATTGAACTTTATACAAAACTATGTACCTTCAAAGGCTTCTTAAAAAATTATGCTTTTTTCGTAAAATATACTAACATGTTCTTAGGAATTTTGCATTCAATAACTGCTATTTAACTGACATAAATGCTATTACATTGCAGGAATATTAAGAAAGTGAATATTACTTTCGTTAGTTGATATGTATCAAAGACCATCTAGGTAGTATTATAATATCAAGGAGATAAATTTCTGATTTATATATTTTTTAAATCGAAAATTTTAATATGATTTTTAAAATTGTGTCTTTAAGTGGTTAAGGTCTATCTGATCATATATAAAATGTATAAACACTTATTTTAATATGCTGTTCTTGCTTATACTCCTTGGATTGCACACCAATTCACACCAAGTTCAAGGGCAAGAGAGGTGCAGTAGCTTCTGAGGATAAAGACCCCTGAACACCTGAAGGCAGAAGTCTCACTTTAGCTTATATGAAGATGACACTCACGCATTCGCTTTCACAACCCCTTTTTGCGGTTTTTTTTTTCACACGCCATTACAGATAGAGAACAAGGTAAAGAAAAACCATGCTCGAACAGAGACTCGAACCCGGGAAACCCACATCACTGGAAGATGCGCTGTCCCTGGGTCAGGAAGCCGGCTTTATCTTATTATCTTAGTATTCATATTGGAAAAATGAATGCGCATGTTCGTAGTCTTATACTATGTTAAAAGGAATATGGAGGAATGTATTCTAAATCCCTTAGGAAAATTAGATCTCTAGAATCATCTAATTTGGAAATCCTTTCATTCATGACTTGGAGATAGCAATATGCTATTAATGTTGCAATAAATTTCATTACATAAACTGCATTAATTATAATTTCAAAATACCTTGCGCCTGTGAATTGGGTCCATAATGCTTATATTCTCTGTTTTATTAAAACCAGACGTATTATTGGGAGTAATTTAATCTTAAAAATGCTTTCTTTTAACGCTTCACAACCCAGTAATGTATATTTGCACCAATATTATCCGTTAAAACCATTACGAGCATATATAGCCTATGGTATATAACCTGTATGAATTCAGGCTTTTTTTATAGTAGCAGGAAATTTCATGATTAAAAAATGAATAATTACATCTATAAATAGATATGCTATGGTATTTTGAAATGGGGATACAACTATTGTTCATTTTTAGGACGTATTCCTTGAAATCACCAACTTTTTATTTGAAGTCAAAGTTTCTTAAAATATTAGTCACGAGGACAGATAGTATTATAAAGAATAATACTAGATAACCCTTCTGATAAAATCCTCAATATTTGTAAATAAGCGTTATCGGGGAAAAATCACTTGGATTACAAAAATAAATAAATAAAATAAAAATAAAAAATAACTTACCATTTGTTATTAATTATCTGTCTCTTTCGTACACTGATGGAAAAAAAAGCTCAATACTAGGAAGGAGCTGTGCTAGATAAACGAAATTTGGTAGGCGTGTTTATACATCTGAAAGATGACGTCGATTCAAATTTCGAGCTACGCGCGTAAGTGTGACGCTAGTAGCGACGCATGAACATGCAAATGAGGTTTGCTTTAAATAAGCGCTGTAAGGTTCGTGATCGTTATTTACAGTTGAGATTTGACGTAGTGTGTTAATGTTAGTCAAGGATGCCTCTGAGAAGACGAAGAAGCCATTATCAACAGCTCACTGAGTTTGAACGAGGTCGTGTTGTAGGGCTACGAGAAGGAGGGTTTTCTTTCTGCGATATTGCTGAAAGACTTGGCAAGAATATATAGACTGAGCATGAGTATTGGAGGCAGTGGTCAAGGGAAGGTACTGCCTCAAGAAGACCAGGTCCCGGGAGGCCACATGGTGCTACTGAGAGGGAAAACTGACGTATTTGGCGTATGGCTGTGACTAATCGTACTGCGTCTGCAGCTGAAATTCGAGCTGCAGTTGGCACCACAGTGACACAACGAACTGTTACAAATCGGTTACTTCAAGGACAGCTCCGAGCCAGACGCCCTGTACCGTGCATTTCATTGACTCCAAACCACTGCCGTTTGAGACGTGAGAGGTGTCAAGCTAGAGCTCATTGGAGGACGGAGTGGAGATCTGTTGTGTTTTCTGATGAAAGCCGGTTCTGCCTTGGTCGCAGTGATAACCGTTTGTTGGTTAGAAGGAGGCCAGGTGAACGCCTGCTAGTGACCTGTCTGCGGCCTAGACACACAGGGCCTACTCCTGGTGTTATGGTTTGGGGAGCAATTTCGTATGACAGCAGGAGCACTCTCGTGGTTATCCCACGTACCCTGACTGCAAATTTGTAAGTCAGTCTAGTGATACAACCTGTTGCGCTGCCATTCATGAACATCATTCAAGGGGGTGTTTTCCAATAGGATAACGCTCGCCCTCGTACCGCTGTTGTAGCCCAACATGCTCTACAGAGTGTCGACATGTTGCCTTGGCCTGCTAGATACCAGATCTTTCTCCAATCGAGCACGTATGGGACATCACTGGACGACAACTCCAGCGTCATCCACAACCAGCATTAACCGTCCCTGCATTGACCGCCCAAGTGCAACAGGCATGGAACTCCATCCCACAAACTGATATCCGACATCTGTACGACACAATACATGCACGTTTGCATGCTTGCATTCAAAATTCTGGCGGTTACACCGGTTACTAATGTACCAACATTTCACATTTGAAGTGGCTCTTCTCGCCAATGGCTCTACCTGTGATCTTGAAACTTTAATCAATTAAATATGTTACCTAGACAAATGTATTCCTAAAATTTCATTAATGTACAATAATTTTTTCTTGGTGTTGGGATTTTTTTTTCCATCAATGTATTTATTTTGTCGCTCTGGACTCTTCTGGCAAAAATATTCTTTGTTTCAGAAAATTGTTTAAAGCCCAGTATCTAATGACTCTAGAACAGCAAATTTTATTGTTCTTTAATCAATCAAAAGATGTAGCAAAAAATAGTTTAATATTATTCCTCTATACAGAGACAAATCGGAACACACTAAAAATACTGTTTTTCTTTTCTCCGCTACACGGAGAGGAACGTACAACGGAAATAGCAAAACATCTGACGGAATCTAATTTTTGGGAGAAGTTTTTATAAGTTTATTTCCTGAAGTTTGAAAGCATTGACAAGTAAAAACTGTTAGGTAGGGTTCACGAATAGGATGAGCAATAGTTTTTTTTCCTAGCATCACGTCATTGTCGCATTGAATTCTTACCTCACTGTTATTTTTTCAAGGTTTGAAATTAAAAGAATAAATTTATTCTAGTCACAAGAATAGACGACAAAATACCCGATTTATAATTGTTTATTGCTTTCATATCCTCTTAAATCACGCAGCAATTTTTATTTGAAATTTCCAAATACTAGCTTTTATTTTTGGCAAAAATAATTAATTTTTTTCCCATTCTAGTTAGAAATCCAAGTTTCTTCTAAATGTTATTTATATTTTTTGCTCGCTAATAAGGATTTTAAATTAATGTAAATAATAAAAATCATCTTTCGTACTTATTTAGATCTTCCTCTCCTCCCCTACACCTACTCAGACTCTAAAAAAGCGAGTTATTTTAGGCATATTCCTCCAGTAACTCATTCCTTGAGAAATATTTACTTATTGAGAAATATATTCCTTCTTAAAATATTAGTCAAGGCAACAAGTGGGATAGGACAGAATAATATGGGGGAATGTATAAAATTCTTCTGATAGAATCTTCAACATTATGAACAAATGCTATCGAAAAAACATTTGGGTTGAAAAAAAATCGAATTTAACAACAATAAAAACTATTTTAAATTAACTTACTATTTAAAAACTTCTGTTGTAGAAAAACTTATAAGGCACAGTATCTAATGACTCTAAAACAATAGATTTTTACAGCCTTTCAGTCAAAAATATGAAGAAAAAAAATAGCTTGATATTATTTCATTATACAAAGACAAATCGAAACACACTATAAATACAATATTTTTTTTCACCATATTGAGTGAGACATATTATGGAAAAAGAAAAATATCTGATGAAATTTAATTTTTGGGTTCAGCTTTTCTATGCATTTCCCCTGGAGACGCATCATTGAAACTAAATAACTTTTAGATTAGGCCCATAAACTTAAAAGAAAAAATTTATTATAGCCGCAAGAATGGAGGGCAAAATGCCCGATTCATAGTTGTTAATTACTTCTAAGTCATCTTAAATCAAGTCACAATATTTATTAATTATAATTTCAGTTGATCTTTTATTTTGATAAAAAAATAATCCCGCGTTTATTCTCATTCTATTTATAAATTCGTGTTCCCCCCTTCTAAATGATTTAGATTTTTTTTTTTTGCTCTCTAATAGGGATTTAAAATTAATCAAAATAATCAAAATCATCTTTTGGAATTTTTTGCATCGTTTGTAAAGAAAGCATTCCCCCCCTTCCCTTTTGCCTTCTCAAACTCTAAATAAAAAAGAGAGCAATTTTAGACACATTTCCAAATATATCTCGAGCGATTCAGTCCTTTATCGTGAGATATCTATTTTGGCCATCATTCAAAGGATTACTATCAAACGTCCATAACTCGATTTTCAGAAACGTAGCTAGCGATAATCTGCTAAAATGCTGACCGTGCTGTTGCCGGATTGCGACGCATTTGGAAAAACTGAAAGGCGTAGCAATTTCTTTTTGTGTGTTTCCAAAATATCCTGTTATTCAAAAAAAAAAAAAAAAAGGTTTGTAATTGCGAAAGAAAATATCTCTTTAATAGCGTGAATGCTCGAATTTACTTTTAGCATTTATATAAGAAAGAATATTATTACTATTTGCTATATGAATTATTTGATTTTTATATAAAATTATGAAAGAAAAAACAGAAACAACTCTGAAACTAAAGATTATTCCAATATTAAATTTGTCATGAAATAAAATTAAAAAACAAGAAATTAATTAATTACGCCTAAGCAATATAAAATGCCCAGCAACATTATCTTCAGAAAAGTGCAGATCAAAAGGGCATTAATCATCAGTAGCGAAATTAGTTTTGGAAATAAATTCATCTGGCACCATCAAAACGAAAACATTTTAATCAAGGGGATTCAATATAAGTTTTGTGATAATTTAATCTATGCAAAACGTAGCATTAATAATCATCCAATCATCAATCACTAATACAAAAAATATTAATTACTATAGTAATTATATATTGATTATTATAGTAGTATATAATAACAAATCTTTCAACAATGTATACATTGCTTTAACAATTTGATATCATGTATATTTATTAATTCCTGTGGGAAAATATTGTATCTATATATTAAGAATGCAATATGCAGTATCTGAAAATGTGAAATAAATCTATTTTTAATATTCCAAATGCTGCACCTAGACGTATTCTTTCAATACGAAGTTTTTTAAAATAAGGCAAAAAACTGTGTAAATATACTTTGACTAATGTGGGAATAAAAAAATGAAAAGTTTGAAAAAATTGCATTTTTATATGTCCCCCACAGTGAAAAAAGTTCTATACAAAGCCGCGTAAAGATATTTCAACCATTACTACTATAGCTACCCTGTATAAAGAAAAACTATAGCAATTTTGAAAAAAAAATTAACGTCGATATTTTGATAAATCTTTGCTTTTTAAAGATTCCCCGAGTAAGAAATGTGTTTAGAGTTATATCTCTGAGTCGATCTTTGAATACGATAGCTCAAAAACGTGTTATAATTAAATAAATATTTTGTATGTTATTCTTACTTCAAATTGCAGCTTTTCTGCCAAATTTTGAAGAAATCCATTTCATGGAAGTCTGTCTGCCCTTTCTTGAGTATATGAAAACCATAACTTCAAAACGCGACGAATTTCAAGAATAGAAATTATTTTTTGGTTTTATCAGAAGGATTGCAGATCGGCGTCAAAGGTTGGTCCAAATCCTCAAACGAATGTCTTTCGTTCTTTCTATATATACATATGTAAACCTAATAATTCATTGTTTTGTTGGCACTTGCCATTGGACAAGCCCGCTGCTGCGACGGCAGCAATTTAAGCTTATAGGGTGCGTCTCTTCTTTTAGTGGCGCCAACTAGGGTCAAGAGTACGACTTCGCCACTCACGTATTACTCATTCGCTTGCACAACCACTTTTTACAGAAGGGCACATTCACATCTCTCACAGATAGAACAGAGGAAAAATAACCATGCCCGAACCGGGACTCCAACCCAGGTCTTTCAGATCACGAGAAAGACGCACTATCTCTAAGCCAGGACGCCGGCTGATAATTTGGAAACGCAAGAGATCATAAGAATCTCCTCTTGTATTTTATCTAATAAATTGTTGCGTTTGTGAGATATCGCGTTCACATACATCGAATATCCAAACAAACAATCAGTCCCTCTTTTGATAGATTTAGTTCAAAATTTAACTCACATTCACAATTTTGATTACAAATTTTCATACTAAATTTCATCCATATGGCTTTTTGAGTAATCGCATTTAAAAATTTATGGAAAGCCAGGCTTCAGTTCGGTAGATTCCGACTACATTTTGCTAAGAATCTACAATTGTAGGCAGACTGCAAAGCAACTTTAATCGCACTAGCTCAATGAGTCGTTGAATTGTCTTCACAGATAGAGAGATTTAATTCCAAAAATGTATTTTTCGCACTCAGAGAGGTCTGAAATGTGAAATGTATCAAAATCTCGAGATCGATTTTTTTAAATATTAAAGTTCTTTCTTTTCATAACCACTGTATATGAGAAAGAAATAATTCGAGAAAAGAGCTCCCCGCTGGTTATTAACTGAAACCCTAAAGGAGTTACTGAACTTCTAACCAAGCACACAAACTATAATAATCTAAAGTCTTTTCTATTCCCATGTGAAGTCTGAAGTTAAGCAAAATCTCTTAAACATGTCTGAATTATTATTACGAGGGAAAGTTATCTCTTTTTATTCAGGCCGTTGAGCACTAAATATCTAATTTTCCTTAAATGCGGCATAAATTCCCGATGTATCCCCTCTTTAAATGCGGTAAGAAAATCGAAACGAATTTGCATATTATAATTTGATTACGGTTTTGCAAGAAAAATTCTTGTTAAGGAAAGAATTATGTAGTTTTTCTTAACAAATCAAAATGTTTATGGAAATAAAATACGTCTTTTGAATTTTTAAAGCAAATTAATTGTATTGATGCGAGAAATAAAAAAAAAATAGGTATGCTTTTATTTGCATACTAATATGTAAAGAATATTTTTTATTAAAAATATTTGGGTATCAAAAAATGACTCACTAAGATAGATATTCTAAATAAGAGGTAGGAACTATTTTAAAGTAAATTTAAATTTTTAAAGGATGTTTAAGAGCTTTTTTCCCTTGTGATATTCATTATGGCGTAATTTCCTTATAGTACTGTTTTCGATGCCTCACGTTCACGTTATTTTTTCTCAGATCTCCGGATTTTAATTTGAAAAAACGTTTTCTACATTTTAGTGTACAAATAAAAAAAAGTGCTCTTTAAAGACTTCCTTATTTTTATTATTTTACATCTTTTATTCATATTCATTATTTTTCTTATATGTGGAATCTTGTGATCAATTTTCCTGAAATTCACTTTCAGATGTCGCAAGCCATAATCATTCAAGTTTAATAAAATAAAGCGATTAATTAATTTTTATTATTAATATAAATTAATCATAAATATAAATTAATAAGCGATTAATTTATATTTATGATCATGTTCTGAAAATATTGAAATATAATTATAGAATTCAACAGATAACTGCACACAATTTCAATACTTTAGAATATAGGAAAAGGATCAATTACGAATTTTTTTTCTTTACAAACATATGAAACAAGTTAAGTTAAGCAAAGCGAGTAAAATAAAATTAAAACATTCCTATATATAAGGTCTATTGCTGCATTTATTTCCCCAAAACTTTCTCGCTTGTGTAAAGCTGCGAAAATCTTACATGATATCTATACTTATAATAAAGCTCAATGTGTGTGTGTGTGTGTGTGTGTGCGTGTGTGTGTGTGTGTGTGTGTGTGTGTGCGTGTGTGTGTGTGTGTGTTGACGCTCTACAGGCTAGACCGTTGGACCTACAGCTACCAAATTTGGTACATGTATACCTTGGAGGTCGGGAATGTGCACCTCGGAGCCCTTTTTTCGAATTTTTAATTAGAATTTGAACTAATTAAAATTTAAGCGAAATTTCGACGTTTTTCCACTATAATTCCGAAAATATCATTGCACAAACATGATTTTTATATCAATTTAAAGATTAAAAAATTAGCTTTCTAACGGTATCAGTTTTTTGAATTTATAATGTAAGCTTCTATTTTTAACGAATTTTTAAAGAAATATTTTAACCATGTTTTTATCACGTGACTGGATAAAACAAAAGAATGCCGGAAGTTCGAATAAAAAAAAAACTATCATCGCAAATCAAATCTAAAGAAATACAACTTTCAGCACGGGACTGGATAAAATAACATAAATATAAAAAGTGATATTTTCTAAAAAAATAAATGCAAAGCAAAGGATTCCACGATCGTTTGCAATATCTAAATAATTAATTCAATAAATCTTCTTTACGGTAAACCTGATCAAATTTAGACAGGATATGCATTGGAATCCCGACTTAATGGCATATTTCTATTATCGTTTGCAATATCTGTATCATTAATTCAATATTTTTTTTCATTATAAAATGTGATAGTTTCTAAAAAAATTGATGCAAAGCTAAGGTTTCTATAAAATCTGCAAGAGTACGTCAAAGGGAAAAAATTAGGTTTTATCATCGTGTTGCCATCATTTTGACAGAAGTTCAAATTAAAAAAAAACTATCATCACAAATTAAAAGCTAAGAAAGGCAACTTTTAGCACGTGACCGGATAAAATAAAATAAATATAAAATGTGATATTTTCTTTTAAATATGCAAGGCAAAGGATTCTATGATCGTATTTAAATCATTAATTGAATAAATTATCTTTATTTATACAGGATTGAATTTATACAGGATATGCATTCAAATTCCTTTCCAATGGCCAATTTGTAAAATATTATTAATAGGCATATATATTGTTTAATACTATTAATTTGATCTAAATGAAGTAAATAATTACATTTTATGTAGTTTGAGTATGTAATGCATTTATGAATAATGAGGTTTAGATTTCTTTATACTTTGCTCTGTGAGCCATATTTTACAAAATATTTTTATTAATATTTTAAATAAAAGTTGCTACATCAATCAGTCTTCTAAATCAATCATTAGAACTGACTGATTTATTAGATAAAAGAATATTAGGAAAACGCGTTCTTTTAGAACTTTCATTCCATCATCTTAAAGAAAATATTAATTTCAGGCCAATCAATGCCGGGAGTTACTTCAAGGCTAATGAATATGTGATTTAATTGAAAATTTAAGAATCCATTACTCATGGCGAAAAAGCTGGTCGCCAAAGGCGGCTAGTTGGTAATAAAGCGTTACGCCGGTGTCCTGGAATAACGGTAGTGCTTTTTCTCCATGAACAGGACGGGTTCGAATATGTTTCTTCTGTGTTCTATTTGTGAGGTGTATGAAGAAAAAAAAAGGGATTATGCAAGCGAATGTGACGCATGAAGTAGTTAAGTCGTACTCTTGGCCCTAGTTGGCGCTAAGAACACACAAGAGACGCTGACGCGGCTTAAATCGCTGACAGATAAGTGTCAACGAGTTTGTAAAATGCCATGTCACAACAACAGCAAAAAGTTACGAAACATTAATCATTGATGTGAATCTGACATTTAACTGAACCTGTAGCATATATTTTGAACGTCTCTCTTCTCCCCCCCCCCTTATTTCTCTTTTATTCTTTTGCCGATTGCAGTCAAAATTTCACTCGGAACAATAAATGTAGTCACAAAATCACGTATTGAATCTCAATGATTTAAATTATATTGTTTTTGAGATATAAGCGTGCGAAAGTACAGATCGACAGACGATCAATTCTTTGAAATATTTGTTTCTAAATTTGATGAGAATCTACGTTTTAATTTGCTAACCTGCATGCAAAATTTAATCTATCTAGCTTTTTACATTTTTCAGTTATCGGATTCACGTGTTTTCTAATAGACAGACTTACTAATAAAGAGTTTCCGTTTAAAATTTGATTTAAAAAATCTATAAATTTAATCTTAAGTTCATACATAAAATTTCTTCCATCTAGCTGTTTTTGAGTTAAAAGTAATATTATAATTTCAAAAGTATGTTTTTTCGAATTAAAGGATGCCTGAAAAAAAGGAATTCTACAAACGCTGTGTACGAGGAAGTAAAAATGAGAATAACTGTCTTTGTTTCTCTTTTAAATGAAGCAAATGCAGCGATCAAAACAGATATTCCAAAACTTTCTTCGAAATGTACATTTTTAAAAATAATACCAGAAAACTGTTTTTTATTCAAACTGATGTTGATAATGTTCCCTAATTGTGAATCTGTATAAATGATAATATTTCGTCTTTTTTTTTTTTTTTTTTGAGGGTAAATAGGGAAAACTAGAAATAATTTTTATTACTTTCTCATGTACGAAGTATAGAAAAAGTGCTGTAATTGTCAAAAAATTCGAACTCGATATTTTGACAAATCTCCATATTTCAAACTTCCCCCAAATTCAAAAAAAAAAAAAAAGGTTTCTACCTGTTTGTGAACTTGATAACTCAAAAACGTCTTGAGCTAGACTACCGTAATAGTGCTATATAAAATTACAACCAAATTTGCAAAATTCTACCAAAGTTTGAAAGAAATCTATTCACAAGACGTTTGTCTGGCTGTTTAAATCAAGTGAAGATAACTACTAAATACAAAAAGCCAAATAGTTAAAAGTTGTTGCAAATGGTAGCATTTATAATGTAAATTCGTATCATATTCTGAAAAAAATGTGACACAGGGGTGACTGACTACTGATATGTACTTTTTCATGCGCATAAACAAGAAAACTGATGAATGCATTGACTTAAATTAATGAAATTTGGCATATTATTTTGTGACTACAGCTGAAATTTTCTGCCAAATTTAGGGGTCCATCGACTGGCCAAGAAATGCTCAAAATATATATTCTTGTGGTGGCTTTAATAAAAATGTTAAATTCGCGGAAAAGATCTATATTTCGTGACTATCGTTCACAAATGACATGCAAGGTATTTGCCACCTTACATGAAATCTCCAATTTTATGTGGAGGAAGGAGAACTAGAGAGCATGCGAGAAGTTGGGGGGGGGGGATTTCTTCCACTAGTTATTAAAAATTTTCTTGAAACTATATTATACATGTGAAAACTATTTCAAAATTGAAACTTTTATTTATTGGAACGCTTTTATTTATTATTTTATCTATTTATTTATGCCCACTTTTTGGAAGACTGGAAATAAAACCAAATAAAACTTAAGATTGAGAGAGAATTTCAAAAAGATTATAGCATTTTTGAATCATAAGTAATAAATTATCGTTTCATAGTGAAGGAAGGTTACTCACTGAAATAGAAAGTAAATCTTTTTAATTATAATAATTTAAAATATTAGAATAAATTTTACATTATGTATACATATATATATATATATATATATATATATATATATAAATTAACATTCTCAATTTCAAATTTTTACAGTTGAAAACAAAAATTTTGCTTTCTATTTATGTTTGTTTAAAAATTCCCTTTTTTTCCCCTTTAAATTTAACTTTAAAGCTGATTTTTATCAAATATTTTTGAATTAATTTAGAGAAAAAAATTTGTTTTGATAATTATGTGACCAAAGTCACACAATTTTATCGATATCAAATTCGGAACCCCCTTCACCTTCCCCCGAAAAATCGTGACACACTCTATTACTAAACATTTTCTTACCTTCCGTATCAAAAATGGAAAATTTTCAAGGACTTCATTTAATGTGAAAACTTCTACAATTCAATGTATTTAATAATAATAATAATAAGTTTTTAAAACTTTGATTACATTACATATATATATATATATATATATAATGTAATTGCAAAGAGTGTATTAAAATTATTTATTTAGCAAAATTATTAAATATATATTATTATTATTATTTTATTTTTGTTATTTATTAGTCTTTTTATTACCTATGTATCATGGTCAGAGAAATAATACATAGGGAAGTATTAAATGGGAAATACTAAAACTATAAATTTACAGACTTTTTATGATTTTTAATGTTAGTTTCCCCATCTGAATTCATAATTCGTGCAATTCGTGCACGAATTCCCCATCTGAATTCATATTCCCGTGCTGAATTCGTGCAATTTTTCTTTGTTCGAACTTATGGACGTATTAGATGCATCCGAATTATGGTTCCACCCTGTTCCATGTTTTTATTGTAATTTTTTAATTCGGAAAAAATATCTATTAAAAGGTTGAAAACCTTTGATTTAAATTGCTGCAAATAGTATTTTTCCAACTTCCAAAGTAAATTATCGATTGCATACATCTATTTTTCTGGTTTACCCCCATACATTTAAATTTTCCCCTGTCTAAAAATCGTTATATAATGTTTCTTAAAAACTATTCAGTTATCCGCCTTTTATATGCGATTCTCCATTAAATAGCTTTATTTTATAATTCCATCCATCGATGGCTTATCGGTGTTTTTTTTCCTTTTATTTTTCTTTGAGATGACGTTAATTACGTTCTATTCCCAATCTTAATCCTCTCTTTGAAGGAGAAACCATACAATTCTCTCTAAAGAGAATTATCTGGATTTTTTTTTTTCTTTTTGGACTTTGGGTCGCTAATCGCTTATAAGTTTTTCGAAATAAAAGGAGGCCAAAGCAGCACATATACGGAGGTAAGTTCCAATTTTGCAGCTGAATTAAACAGTTTTAGCAAGCCGTATAAGTCGCTCTTGTCTTCGCACTCAATTTTTTTAAAATGAAAGTATATCCTTTTATCTACACTAATGCATGGGATACTGTTTTCGCCTCGACTGCGAAAATAGTTTCAAAGCTCATTATCAGAGATTGGGATTAAACTTGTGTTCTTTTAAAATTCTTAATTGTATATAACTTGTTTCGAAACATATGTGAATACAGTAAAATAGATGTTAATTTTTTTTGAATGTGCAATCTTAAATGAATAATTACAAGAATTACTCAGGATTTAATATCAGTTTTATTTTATTTTCCTATCTAATAAGATGACATCTTCTGTTGTGATATTGTGTTGCTGTTTTGATTTAATTATGATTTCGTAGAATACTTAGTCTTCTATATATACCTTATTTCATTTATTTGAATGATTTTAAAGAAGAAAAAAAATGATCATTTCATGCTTTCAAAATTTTTCTACACTTTTTCTCATTCCTTGTTTATTTTATAACATATTATATTAACTCGCCATATCATCTCATATGTTCGATTAGTTTTGATCTTTCAGTAACTTTATTCATTTAATACATTGTGATATATTTTTGCTATAAAAATATCGCTATAGCACTATGTATTGTATTATCAAACAACAGAATCACCTGCCAAAAGTACTAACTATTTTATATCTTCATAAGGTTTCACAAACTCAAAGGACACTTTACTTTTCAAACTGGTGTGAGGTAAGCTTACTAGGGTAACAAAGCAAATAAATAAATATAAAAATGAATTGATAGAGAAATCCGTACTTAATCATTTGCACTACATTGACGTATCTGAACCATGCACCGAATTGTATAATTTTATGTTATTTAATTATATGTAAGTAGAAACTAGTTTCAAAGACATGTTTAACACGTTGACTACCATGTCGCTCCCCTTCACGTAATATTAAAAATTCTCATTCAATGTAGAATTTGAGTAGAACAAGTTTATATCTCCTTATTCTTATAGTTTATTTATGTTTAGTTTATATCTCCTTCTTTTAACACTTTTTTGAATCGTCTGAGATTAATGTATTCTAGCTTATTAGATATTTTCTTCTCTTCTGCAATTAAAAGAGAGTAAATAAATAAGCATCTTATAAGATAGTGGTTCGTATCACAGAAATAATTCACGTCATCGAGTGTGTTAAGTGTCCTGTTTATTTTTACACAAATATAAAAACAATAAATGATCAGAACAAAACATTTTATCTAATTAAGAACTTAAATAAATTCACAAAATAAGTAGTGAAGTAACTATGCATTTTCTGTTTCTGGAAAGGTGATTCTACATCAGTTCCACTTTTTGGGCCAGAAATCTGGGGGTTAAAGAATTAATCAGCAGCATCATTATATTGTTCACAATATTGTTTACAGAAGAAAGATACTTGCTTGAAGTGAAATCCTTAGTTCAAAAAGAACTGTTATCAAGCGAATCTATTGTAACTACAACATCAAGTCCTAGTTCTTCAATAAAATGTTCACGCTCAACCTTCAAGGCATAGCTTATCGCAGATCTTCCTCTAATAAATAGTCTTGGCATATCATTTAAGAGTTATGGCTCCTTCTCCTAATGCCCGAAGTGCAAAATAGTAAGAAATAAGGATGAGAGAGAATACTATAATTGATTAGGGAAAATATCATATTGATAAAGTTAGAATGTAGTAGAGTTCAGGAGGAAAGTTGTTGAATTTAAAGAATATAATGGTTTTTTAATTTCTCTGATCAACATTTCCTTTTTTGCATCATTTAATAAAAAGTAACTACGATGAGGCATAAGCTCTATAATGAGAAAATATTAACATAAATGTTTTTCCAAAACTGGATTTTTAGAAATCGACTATGGTTTATTCCACATCTCATTAAGTTCGAATATGGATTGATATTAAAGAGTGAATGTATGTGCAATATCTTTATAACTTTGTAAAATTAATCTGTGGAAAATGTAAAAATTAATATGAAATGTTTTGACAAAGAACTTTGAATAATTACCGTTTTCTAGGATTATATATAAGATATAATCTCGTAAGTTTTTGGTAGACATCCTCAAAATTTATAGGAGAAATAGAGTGGGATAAGGGTAGAAAAATACTGTTCTATTCAAATCCGGTGCATACATCCTATTCTTCTCGCTAGCTGCTTTCTCGACAACATTCTGACATCGGAACTACGTTGTCAAAGATATGTTTACATTACCTAAAGTGTCAAAATATAATAATGGGGTAAAAAAAAAACCACTTAACCTTTTTCTGCCATCGCTCATCGTATATGTAAACTAAAGGCATCATTTTAAATGGAATAAATACAGGGAACTAAGACACCCTATCTTAGAATTCGTAGAAATTTTAACGACCGAGTTGTCTCGAAAATTAAAGTGGGCATTGTGATGAACACATTACCCTCATTATGGCACGGCTCATCCACTTATCTCTTACACCGATATATGATCTGTCATGGGAGCAGAGGTAACAGTTCCACACTATTACGATAGTCACTGGATAAAGGCGATAAATAACTATCATACCGGAAGCCTACCATCCCCATATCTGAGGTGCCACTGGCTGGGATAAAATTAATGCAATAGCGCCAACTAAATTGTGTCTAAAATATTCATAAGGGATTGCTTGCATACTTATGACTAAACCAACATTATTTCTAATATTTCCTGAAGCAACGTCATTTTTAAATTTCATAAATTAATTCCAAGTGGACAAATTACTCAAAGTATAAGTATTGATCAATATTCCACTATTACATTGTGAGACATTTGAGTTTTTTTGTTTTTGTTAAATAATTCTATCCATTTAGATAGTTAAATTCCGTGTTTTTCCTTAGTCCATGTTAAAACATTTTTATTTTTGTGACTCTTTATAAATGCAACTTTAGTGTTGTAACTGATATGCTATAATCAATGACTATTTTATGCAAGATAAAACTTAACTGTGTTGAAATTTTCTGGAAAAAGTTCGATTTTTTTAAGGTCAAAAATATTCAAAAGCTTTCTAAGTTGTATAAATTTTACTTGAACCTGAACCGCTAAAATGCGATTAAAAAGTTTGCATCGAGGCATAAAAATTGAAATTCTTAAATTTTGTTGTAAGGGTGAAAGAATAAAATTAAAATAGATCGCTGATTTTTTAAAAAAAAGTTTAGCATTAGTGTCGCGATTAATAGTTTGTCGATAGAGAGATTAAACTTACTAATATTATTTTCTTCTTGCGCTTTATGACTGCATTCTTTCGTCAGTGTAAAATATTTATATTATTAAAGATTACAATATATTATTATAATATAGACTAATATAAATAAATAAAGTATAATATTTATATTATTATTGCTTGATGCTCTTTTATAAGCGGGCTTATGGAAGCTCACAACTTTATAATAATAAGCATATAAATAAAGTGCCGTTGCTTCATTTGTAAATGTAAAACAGTTTCCATCCACTTTCATCTACTGCCAACTAGCATCCAATTACTACTTAGTGGTCTTCAGAAATATTTCATGCTATGAAGAAGTAAGTGTAGAATCCATGCATACCGCAAATCACAGAACATCTCTTTATACGTATTCAAAAAATCCTAAGAAAAAACAAGCTTTTACTTCCATATGCAATTAAACATATGTTTCCAGTTTTCATAAAATAAAGTATTCAAATGCGTGAAAATACATAGGCTTCTGTGAAAGGAAAGCATGAAAAACCACAAAAATTAAATTCTTAGCCTCTACAACGAAAAAGTGTCAATGAGAGAAATTTGTTCTTACACTCATCTATAAGGTCACAAAGTTTCATGCTTTTATCAGTAAAATTTTCTGCGATATTAAAAGACAAATTTATAGAAATTTTCTGTAGCTCTAATGAGTTTTTCGCTGTAATTTTCAGGGATAATATACACATTACAAAAGATTATTAAAACAGTAAAATCAGAAAATAATAACGCATTGTCCGATATCCGAGGGTCGCTGTGGCCTTGGAGTAAGGTCTCGGCTTCGAAACTCGATTCCACCGCAGAAATGTCGTATAAGCGGGCCTGATGCACGTCAGGGCCAAAAGTTCACAAGCTGGTATTGTGTGGAAGTTTGGAGAGAGGGTGCCAACTCAGGTGTCGTCCTGGTCATCTGATCGCTGTTCAAAATTACGAGGTCCGTCTCTAAATAGCCGTAGTGTTGCCTTAAAACGGGATGTTAATATAACTAAATTAAGTTAAACCGATATCCGAAGTGCCATTTTTTAAGCAATGCTTGTGTATAGCGATTCAGTTATGGATGAAAGGCTGGCTTTTTGAATAAGTCGCCAATAATCTATAAAAGGTGTATTGCCAAAGCCAGTTCATCTCTTAGTTCAGATATATTGTAAATCAAAATTAACTGAATATATCGTTAACAATTCAGCATACTATTGTACAAAATGGGATAAACAGCACGGCGTCAAGCTATGAGAAGCAACTAAAATTTTACCTGTTTTCTACATAAACTCGGAGAAAACAACCGCAGAATATATATTTTTACACCACCCTAAAATTCAAAATTTTACCTTTTTAATGATATTAAATTTATTTTTGCTCGTTTTTTTCAGTTGTTATCAATTTTTCAGAAAATTTAACACAAATGATTATGAAATTAGGGAAATTTATAGATACTCTTTTGCTGGATAATGTTAACATTGACTACTCTACCTAATTTTTTAAAGATTTCTTTTTTATGTTAATGCATGTACGTTAACAATGCTTTTTGTTTGATTTAAAGTAATTATTTAACGAATCGCTTGGGAGCACACACACACACACATATATATATAGAGAGAGAGATACATAGATAAATAAATAAGAGTATATAGGAAGAATGTTGGCAAAACAAGACATTTAACAATTTCTACCAGGAAAACTATTGATTAAGTTGTATTCAAATTCTTTTTAAAGAAAAATTAGTCATTTAATTGTTTATCTCTCAAAATGTTCTTTACACCTTTCTTATGTATTAGTATTTGCGAACGAAATATGTAGTACTAATATATATAAAAAAAATATTTCAAGCTCATGGGGAAAAACAGCATTCGGCAGTTTTTTAAACTGTCTCTTCAATGAATATTTTACACCGTGGTGGCCTGGTGGGGAAATTTCGGTTCCGGATCTGAGGGTTTCAGGTTTGAGACCTGATTCCGCAGAAGAACCATCGTGTAAGCAGGTTTAGTGCACGTTAAATCCGTTGGGGCCAAACATCTTTCCACTGATGTGGTGTGGAAATTTGGAGAGGGGATGTCAGTTCAAATATCATCCTTGTTAATTGACCATAGTTCAGAATTACAAGACATGTTCCAAACTAATCCTAGCGTTGCTTTAAAACGGGACGTTAATATAACTAAGCTAAACTTCAATGAATATTTTAACTAAAATAATTTCAGACAATAAAAGGATTATAATTTTTTTAGAAATATATATCTTACATTTAAAAAGCTATCAATGAAAGGCTTTTAATCCTTGGCAGCACTAGTTATTTTATATGGTATATATTAAAATTGAATATTTTAAGCAAAAACTTAAATTTTCTTTTCGGACATTTTTTTATTGTGTATTTCGGCTTTTTAAAAATTAAAAAATAGTCGGAATTTCAATGTGAATCCCTTCTCATACGTTTGTGGCAATATATCCAATGATGGTATTCATCTTACACAGATTTTCAAGCTTGTTCACTTTTGCTTGAGCAAATTTTTGAGATTGATTGCGACGTTTTGGGAAAACCTGAAAAATACCCTTTTCACCACAATTTTTATCTCCTACTGGCATGAGATTGTATCATATGCTTGGTGCAATAGAGCTAAAAATTGCCCATGAGCAAATAAACATTCAAATCAAGCAAATATCATCCCTAAACCCTCCTATCGACCTAAGCTCGCTCATCTTGCCGGAGGGAAGAAACTTGGGACAGTCATATTAGATCCAAACTGAAGTGATTGCACCTAGGAGGAAAACATTGTACAGAAATTTTTCCTCGATTTAAATTCTCTGATTACGCCCTGACTTAGGTCCTGAGATAAAGTTTTCACCCTTTTCCCTTTCTAGAACAAATATGAGAAGCATACAGCAAACTGTTCTGGACTTTTGAGTTATCATTTATATTGACATACATAAGGTCGTTGCGGGAAAAAAAAAAAAAAAAAAAAAAAAACGAGCTTTGGATTACAGTGATTCCGAAGGAACGCCCATTTCTTGACTCAAGTTACTGGACCATCCTTGAGAGAATATTAAACGGAGATAAAAAGGCCTCGACTTTTTCTCTATTCAGTTTTATACCGAATTAAATCTTATAGGAACATATAGACAATGCAAGTTTTAGTACCCAGCATCCTTCCTTTTTCCCATCTTCCAAAACCAGATGTTCCAGCATAGGGATTCATTTTCCCCCTTCTAGCTATGGTCGCCATGGAAACCAGCGCATGCGTAGTTTTTTGGAATTTCGATTCGGTTTTCTCTTTTCTTTGATGCTTAGCTATTCAGAATTTGTGTCTAATTAAAGATGAAAATGTGAGTGTATCTTAGCGTTCGTGTTGCAAAAAGGCGAGTATATATTTGTATTCACATGCGTGAATAAATACCGTAATGTATTTAATGAGGTTTTATTTTTGCGAATTTGAAAATGGAAAATTGATTTTAGATAAAAAGAACCACTGAACTACAAATAGATTTAGAACGGCGCAATCAGAATTAAGAACAATTATAGAAGGCTTCCATGCCATAAATGATATCAGATATCTTTTATTGGTTAAAATTCAATCTCTATATAAACGTTTTTAAATAACAAATATTATGAAAAACTGAAATTTAAAAAAAAGTGAGATAATTATTAAAGCTGCAAGTAGACAACATAACTAAAGTTAAAATTTAAGAGTAATCATTAGTCATCAGAAATTTCAAAACTTCGCAATACAATAAAAATACTTTCAATATAATGATTGATGAGATTACTAGTACTAGAGTTAGAGTTAATCAACCATTTTAAAAACAAACGGCCAAGATAGAGTCCAAGCAAATTTGAAAAAAAAAAAAAAAAAAAAAAAAAAAAGAACACCTGAGAATAATGTTCCCAAATTTTGATGACTTTTGATTTTAATTTGAGTCAGTTCGGGTCCACGACTCATATCAAATGAAAGCGCTTTATTAAATTACCTTGAAAATAATTACCGATACATAAATAAGTTCAAGGAATCTGTACCCTTCAAAGCGGTCGAGCCTTTAATCTGTTGCCAATTTCAACTATTTGATAATCCTCCCTGGATATGGTTGCGTCAATTGAACTCATCGTTCAAAATAACAGATCGCTTAACTGTTTTACTTGAGTGCCGCATATGCATCAATTTTTCGAATTTTGATAGTTGTAAGCAAAAATCAAAACATTCTTAACGATTATAATTCAATATTAAAATTACTTCTAAAACATAGATAAGTTAAGTCTTCAACGGATTTCCATTTGAATCAAAACAAGAAATTATGCTCAAAATAGAAGGTGTCATCTTATTTGATAGTAAAGGAAATAAAATATTTAAGTGGTTAATCCCTTAATATTTATAGAGTTTAGTTTAGCTATATTAACGTCCCATTGTAAAGCAGCATTAGGGCTATTTTAGGATGGACCTCGTAAATTTGGACCTAGGTCGGATGACGAAGATGACACCTGAGCTGGCACCCACCTCTCCTCACCAGCGGGAGGACGTTTGGTCCTGATGGATTTAGCGTGTAACAGGCCCCCTTACACGATGGCTCTTCGGTAGAATCGGGTCTCGAGCCTAAAATTCTACGACTCACCAGCCGAGACATTACCACCAGACCAAGCGGCCCCATTTATAGAGAGAGGGAAAGAGCAAATGCTTTTCTCATCCGGCTATAAAATGCTTTTTATATTTTTATTTATTTATTTATTTTAAATCAAGTTTTAAAAAAATACAGCAATTGATAATATTTCGCTTTGAAATGAAATGCAATCTTCAAAAATTTATTAAGAGGGATGCACTTAATCTGACTTACAGGAATCTTTTTTTAAAATAAATATTAACAGTTAAAATTATGACAGTTAATTGTCTAACTGGGATATCTTTTGAATAACAAAATAACATTTCAATACTTTACAGTGGTAGATTTAAGGATTTTACATCCTTATGTTCCTTATTTTAAAAAAGCAAATCAATTTAGCTTTACATTTCAACATATTTTTAAACGTTAACGATTAATTAAAATGATAATGTTTATAAGCTGGTATAGTATCTGAAAATGTTTTACAGTGCAGGCCGAAGGACAGAACTACCAATTTAGTAATGAAATAACAAAGGTGGCCAAATTATTTCTAAAACGTTAACTCACTGGTAGTAGGTACTCACAAAAGATATTTTTTTTTAATTTTTAATTAGAATTTGTATTAAAAACTTTAAAAAAATTGATATTTTCCCGCAATAAATTAGGAAGATACTTTTGCACTAGAATCACTTTTAAATTTGAAAAAAGTTATTTAGTGGTATCTATTTCAGCATAATTTTTTTTATCAAATTCTAGTTACTTAAAAAATATTTGTAAACATGTTTAACAGCATTTTTTTTTTTTTTTTTTTTTTTTTTTTTGCTACTGGAGTTATGTTTATAATCATTACGATGACAGCAAATACAGTTTATGTTTTCACATCATCATTGCCATATAATTAAAAGCAAATTTCAATAATAGAATACAGATGAACAAAATACAAAATATGCCTAAAACGTTATAATACTACAGTTTTCTAAATGGCTGCTCAAATTTATTTTTATATCATGACTGACGATTTCGCGTTTTATTCTATATTCTTTATTAAACGCCTTGGCGAACAGCTGATTTGCCGGAATTAATGGCCACTAAAATTTTCAATAAAATATTTATGTAACTCGCTCTTTGTGGCATCCTTAACAAAATATATTTTAGTTATAAACTTTGATAATCATATAACTAATTCTGTTTTAAAAGTCTTACGCCGTTCTGTTCAATGTATTATTACTTCTTTATTTTTTATGTAAGCATAATTTTCTCGTGTCTGTTAAATTTTATAATTTTGTGTGAAATATATTGTTAAAAATTATGGTTAAAACATTTTTTGAAATTAACTTAAAAAATTAATTATAGTGCAAAATAATAGATATCATTAAGAAGATAATGTTTTGAAGATGATGTAAAATTCCTTTTTGTATTATAATAACTTTAGAAGTTATCGAGGAAAAACATCAAAATATTGCTTAATTTTTTAGTGATTGTATGAATCTGTCGCGGTCACAAAGTCCTCCATGTCGTGAGTAATAATACTGAGGGTGTTCGCTCAGAGGTGATTGTTCTCTGATTCAGGTCTAAATTTCGATCTGGGGATGATTGAATGAAAATGCATGCATGAAGTCCACCCCGTAAAAAGGGGTTGTGAGGCGTGAGTGACAAAGTCGTACTTTTGGCCCAAGATGGCGCTACTGAAAAAAATCAAGAGACGCACCCTACCGGCTTAATTCGCTGTCTTCGTAACATTGGGTTTGTTCAATGGCAAGTACCATAAGAAACAACAACAACCAAGTTTGGTATTTCTATGTCAAAAGGTCTAGTCTGTAGAGTATCAACACGTTCACTCAAGAAGATAATCAGACATTTGGTATTTTCAAATATTGTGATAAATAAGTGAGCGAAATGAAATAATTTGGAATCTAGTCAGTTATATTTGACAAAGTGTTTCTACAAACAGTAAACTGATATATTATAATTTCTATAAATTTATTTATTCTGCAAGTAGGTCAATAATACTTTTTGTTCTGCCTGAGACCCACCTTCGTCCAAAGGCACAAAAAGTCTACTTAATCGAAAAAAATTAATATTTAACATGCACTTAAGCTATAATGATTGATATTCTAGTTAAAAGGTAATACTTTGACTTCAAATTTTTTTAAATCTTTTTCTCTTCATTTTCTTTGCAAATGCAGACAATAAATTCTCATTAACATAAATTTGTAAGAATATCTTTCTTTCTTTTACCAAAGGATTTCGAGTCAGACGCTGGAACATAATGGTCAAATAACTCTGCAAGAAACTGCTTAAAATAAGAACTAATTAAAACAATTTTAAGGAGTTAATGGGATGTGTATGTTCCATTAACAGACAAAGGATTAAACAAATATTTGAACTTATTTTGACTGTTACTAATAATTTTTCCCCCTAAGCGAAGTAAACCAGGAGAGAGTATTTTTATATTAAAAAAACTTGCTGTCTGTTATTATTCGTGTTTTAGATTTCACAGAACTTGAAAAAGAAATGCATTTTAATTCTGTTTATCTATGACACAAAGTTATTACGCTACAGAAAGATGAACATGGCAAGTCGGTTTTGCATCATTTGTTGATTTCTATCAAATTTCGGATGAAATCCATCTACTGGAGGTCTGTCAGCCCATTCGTATTTATAATAACATAATGACTCAAAAGCTTAATGAGCTAGATGGATGAAATTTTGCTTATGCCTTTATCAGCATATTTGAAGATCGCTATCATATTTTAGTCCTACTCTGTCAAAGGATTGACTGTTGATTTCTTTATTCGTGTATAAGTAATGGCGATAGTTTGAATCTGCAACAAACTACTGCAAAATTGAAATTTAATTCATAGTCTGAACTCCAAAATTGTAATCAATTTTCTGTGTTACTCTACGAAATTTTATTCAAAATGCGCCATAATGTATAAGTACACAAATGTAGGAGAATAATCTTGCCGGTCTGCAGTTACTTTCAAAAAAAAAAAAAAAAAAACGGCTGAAAGGGAATATTTTAATTTTAACCATTTAAATGTGGTGTCTGAGGGTGATTCGTGCACCCAATTGTCGTAATTTTAAACTTACATTATAAAATTAAATAATTCACATAATTCGAGTCAAAAATGACCGGCATTCCATGAATATCTTAAATTTCTATAAACACTAAATTGAATGAAAAACGTAATACACTTCCAGAATAGAAAGTCTCATTTAATTAGATAGGTGAAAAAATAATGCAGATAACTGGACAAACAGAAAAAGTAAAAGAAAAAAGGTTTCAACCTTCCAATATCAGCTATTTTAATAGCTGTTTAAGTGTAATGCTTGCCTATAGATGCACGTGCTTTTGAATAAAGAATATTGGGATTTATCTGTAACACTATATCAATAAACTTTAGTTCATTCAAATCAATCGATGTCAACGTAGTTCGTAAAATTATACAGAATAACTGAGACGCGATTTCAAGGTTTTTCGATGTAAAAAGTTTATATATCACTATATTAGATCTTAATTCATCCTAAAAGGTATTCAAAAGGAATGTAGAATAAAAATTTGTTATGAGCGATTATACAAAACAGAATTTAACAGATGCATGTTTTTTATTTGCCTGTTTATTTTTCATAATACTAGAATACGGTACGCTGAACAATATCGACAACATTGCTATATTGAGGAAAAAGCCAAAGTAATCTTTTACGATAGATGACAGAGGAATTCCAAATATGGAAGATATAGAATTCAAGAAATTAATTAGAAATTATGACTAAGAAATGAGGAATAAAGAATTGAATCAGAAGAATACAAAGTTCCTTTCATTTACAAAAAAAGCCGCCTGAGTTATCTATTTTTGCGATGGGGGAAAACCAAACGGTATGTTTTGAAAGGCATTAAAAGACTGTACTTTTTCAACCGGAACTTTTAAATAGTTGTGTTTTTCACTGTCCCAAGCAAAGACCATCAGTTTTTTTTAAAAAAATAGTACCAAGTAATTATTTTTTTAAAAAAAATTCAACTTTCCTTTTAATTTCTGCTTTATTTTGGTTTGTTAAAACGGTGTGTACTTTTTTAAAAATTTGAACACCTTACACATTTTCATCCATAAAAAAATTTACCTTGTAGAGCGCGATTTTACCATGCTCGCAATGTATTAAAGGTACACCCACTGTATTCAGTAATGATTACTAATTTTCATTTACGTTAGTTGCTCTCCAAGAGTTCTTCTCAAGTATACACATGCTCGAACTTGAAGTCCCTGTCAAGGGCATCTGCTGAAGGTTACTAGTCATTATATAGTATAATTAAATTCGGGTATCGTGCTAGGTTCCACTGAGAAAAGATTCGAGAAGAAATAATTATCTTTAGTTTCTACTCCTCAATTAAGATGCATCTTATTAAAAATTCGAGTGCAAAGGTTATGGAAACAGACTGATTTCTTGCTACTCTGATGAAATTGAAAAGTTAGTTATTTGATGCTAAAAGGACGTTTGCATACTTGAAAGGAAAAAAAAAAAAGCTATAACAGAATGATTAAATCATTTATAAAAATGTTTCATTGTGAACCAGTTAACAGAATAAAGTTATTTTCTTAATATAACAATCTGAGTTCTCAGGCTCAATTTCCTTATGAAATAAATTCAATGACCAAAAACAAGGCAATTATCTTCGAATTTTCGCATGCTATTATTTAATGTCATTTGTTTCATGTTCATAAGTATAAAATCTTTTAATCGATTTTCCATTTACTTCGTGATGGAAAAATTTTTGGATTTTTGCATAGTTGTGTGTTATGGATGATATAAAACTATTTTCACATTTTCAAAACTTAATTATAATTAATAGATTAATCTTACTTGAATTTTGATTTCATAAGTGAAGTCAAATTATTAGTTTAAAATGAAATTTCAGATGGACAGTACTCGGATCTGCATTTCTGCATCCCTTCTCAGAAAATTAACAGTCTGCTACGTTAGAAGATTCAAGACATGGTATGAAGCTCTCAAAATATTCAACTAGAATGGATAAAACTACACCTTTCATATACTAAAGATGGATAATAGAGTACTTTCTATTATTAAACTAGGATGGGCAAAAACACAAGAAGGTCAAGCTAATGGTAGATTCTGACAACTATGAAGCCACAAATAATCAATCTTTAGAGGTTTCTTCCTTTTCTAAAGATGAATTCATCATCACCTTACGTGATGCATTTGGAATATATTTTAAAATTTTCAGGGTACAAAACTAGCGCCAATACGCTTGAACATGCTGGTGACAGGAAAGTGGATCTCCTAGCAAAGAAATTTACCACAGATGAGATTCTAAAGTAATTGCAACCAAAGCTTCCTTAAAAAGTAACTCTAAGAAAAATCTTAACATGACAAAAGGAATTCGACAGTGGTAACATCGATGAAATGTCTACTCGGTTCTCCTAAGTCATTTTTAGTACAGCGTAGAAGTTATATTCAACAAGTAGCTTGTACTCTTTCCAACCTTTTTTCGAAAGGTTTAACATCAAGTGATAGCTGCAAAGTCGAGGAGTCCTCTACATTACGCTATTTTCTTATAAGTTTTTGCTGCCTTATAAATTTCTCAACAGCATTTCAAGAGAAGGAGGAAAAAAGAAGAACTCACACCTTAACGTGATATAAATTTCAAAAATTCATCGTGAACAACAAAAACTTACCCTCTTCACTAACGTAATTAAACGGAAACCTAACTATTTTAAACTAAGCAAAGCTTGCTTGATATTCACGTGAAATATCAGATTCAAATCTCAACATTCACCTTTGTTGCTAATTTTCTAATTCATGTTTAATTCGTCCTTTTTTGGGGGAGGAGGGTTGGAATTGAATCCGATATCCATCTTCCTTTCATCGTTTTAAAGCGTCTGCATTCGTGGTGTAGCGAAGTAAGAGCGGAAAATTATTACAATGAATAATAATAATATATTGAAATTTAAACCAAAAACTTGGGCCATTTCTTTTCATATTTTTATCGCTCTTATAAGTCTGACCGATTAAACAAGAATGGAACTTTTTATAATTCAATCTGTGGCAGAACTGAGGATTCCCTTGCTCTGTCAGTGTAGTCATCTCACTTTTCTAGGAACTGATAGCACTATTTCTACTAATCTGTTGCTTTGCGATAATTCCCCGTATTTTATTTTGTGCTTGGATTGTTCTCGAGTGATGAATGAGAATTAATTCTTTCATATAAAGAGTAGAATTTGGTATTGCCTAATAACAACTGCAACATCAGTGGTCCAATTCAAATGATTCAATTAACTTGTCACAGTTCATAATTTTCTTTAAGTTGTGATTATTAAGTTATTGAACTTAGTCGAGAGATTTTATGTAAACTATAAATCAATAGTCTATATTTTCGTCTCTTGGTATATGAACTTAGAGCTCAACTTTGAATAGACCCAGAAATTTTGATGGTTATATTACAACCATCTTCGTTTCATGGACCTTTAGCAATCTGAGAAACTTGACGTGAAAGACGCACAAAAATATTTAGAGGGACTTGGCATGAAACTATGTGCTTGAAAAATAAGTGCTATATAGATGGTAATAATAAAGAAACGACAGGAATTGATAGACAGCGCTATAAGTTATGTTAAAAAAAGATGCTTGAAGGCCTGGTCATTTCTATGAAACTTCAGCGCAGCAAAATGAAAGAACAAATTTTTGAAGGAAATGCGAATTTGTCCAATGAAAATAAGTTGATAGTGGGAGTTCTTTTCTTTGTTATAAAGAATAATTGTAGAAATTCCTGAAAAATTTCAGCAGCTAAGGAAATTGACAGAAAAGTTTGACATTCTAAAGTCGGCTATATTAACTATTAGATTTGCAATCTAATATTATCTAGACCAGAGTTTCCCAAACTTTTTTGTGTCGTAGACCCCTTGCCATGTTTTTCCGCATTGAATAGACCCCCTACTTACCTGATATTGATTTCCTGTAAATTTCTAACTGTAGTGAAGTTTACTGTTAAAAACTTAAAGTAAAAACACATGTTAATTTATACATTTATTAATTGAATTTAAATTTATGCTACTCAAAATTAAATTTCGTATCTGTTATGTAAAATCTATGTAACATGAAATAAACATAAAATAAACTAACATAAGCAAAAAGTCGATATTTTTAATGAGAAGGATGAGCCTGATGCTTTAACAATAAATGATCAACATTTTGCGTCAATTTTGTAAGGGTTAATCTTAAATCTCCTCGGCTAATGATGTCCAGTCTGTTTCTTTTATTCGTTAAAAGATTAGTAACAGCGCTAAACCCCTTTTCCACTAGGTATGACGATGGAAAGGAGATTAAAAATTTCCTCGCTATATTCCATAGTACGGGATAAGTAGTGTATGTTGCAAAGAAGCCAGAATTGCTGATATCCGTTTTTAAACTGAAGTTTAGTTCTTCGTTTGCACTTAGTTCTGTCAGTTCCTCTTGTATTATGACATTCGTTTCTTCTATGTCACCATATGGATTAATTATCCATGGTGGTATAACCATAGTCAAAATATCCTCAAACCTAGATTCAAAATCTGAATGGTGGGCATCTAAATGTTGAACGTAAGTTAAAACGTCTTCTTCCTGGCAGCTTGTCTGTGACAAATTGGGGAACTGAGAAAATTCACCCCGTCCAATATTTTGCTTCATTAATTTAACTTTGGCAAGAAACGCTGATAAAATGGACTTTGTTTTAATCAAATTTAAACTGTCGCCTTGTAATTGCAAATTAACCATATTAAATTTTGTAAACAAATCTGTTAAATAGGCAATGTCTGTTTTCCTCTTCATTAAATTTTCTTTTAAAATTTTATCTTTAGTATCCAGAAATTCTAAAATAGTCTCAAAAAGTGCAAAAAATCTTGTCAAACATGAGCCTTTCGACAGCCAGCGTACTTCAGTGTGAAGGAGTAATTGATGAAAGTGTTCGTCATTTGCTTCACACAACTGCGCAAATAACCGCGTATTCAACGCGTTGCTTCGGATTCGATTTACTGCATCAATGACAAAATGAAGTGATTCATGCAATCTAACACTCAAATTTTTAGCAACTAAATGTTGTCGATGGATGACGCAATGTATTGCTAACACCCCTGACACATTTTGTTTTAAATAGCTTATAAATCCACGATAACGTCCAACCATGGCAGGAGCTCCATCTGTAGCTACTGATATTATATTTGATAAAGGAATTGCTTTTTCAATGAAATAATCCTTCAAAACATGGAATATTGATTCACCTTTAATGTCGGTTATCAAAGTTCTTGCGAAGAGCAGTTCTTCGTGGATTTCTTGATTCATAATAAAACGAACATATGCCAATAATAATGCTGCATTATCAGGTAAAGTTGACTCGTCCAGTTGTATAGAGAAATGGGTCGTTTGCAAATAATTACATAAGAAGCTTTCAATATCAGAACCCATTTCATCAATACGTCTTTCAACAGTATTGTTGCTTAAGGGAATTCTTTTAATGATATCAGATGCAGGTTTGTGTAAAACAGTTTTTAAAACCTCTTCAAAGGCTGGCAAAATTAACTTCTCTCCGATAGTATGCGGTTTTCCGGATTTTTCTATAAGTAACGAGATATTGTAAGACGCCCGCAAACCATCATCATTTCTTTGTGACGTCGAAGCAAACATTCTGTCCAGTGTAGGTCTCTTTTGAAGTTCATCTTTGAGTGTTAGAAAGTATTTCAAATCTTTCTCTGTTTTATCAGGGTGGCATCTTCTCAGATGATCTTGCAGTTTAGATGGTTTCATAGCGTCATTGTTCAAAACTTTGTTGCATAAAAGGCACATAGGCAATTTTTTGTCCGCCAATGATGGAATGAAGCCAAATTTCAAATAATCAACACTGTACTGTCTACATTTCTTTTTAGATTCGGACATGGCATCAGTCATCTATGGGCGAAATAAAATTATTTAAATAAGACAGAAAATACAGCAACTGTATATTCAAAATATTTTTTGATTTTTCCGAAAATATTCCATAATTCGAACAGCTTCTTGCAAGAATTAGCTCGAATTACGGAGATTGCACTGTAATTATAATACCGATTGCTAAAACTTTTAAAAAGAAACTATTGAGGAGCACTCGTGTAATTTTGCATGATTGAATTTTAAACTACTTATAACTAAAGTCTTGATTGGCGTAATTTATTTATCTTTGCTAACTATGAGTACAAAACTAAATTTTAATAAAAAAAATATGTACTTACTTTTCTCTAGCACTCTCAAATAAAATAACACTGACTCACTATAATTTATGTGATATACTATCTGTTTATATTTTTAAAAATATTTTCTTACAGCTTTCCTTTTCAATATTCAGGAAACGAATAAACGTATTTGTCCCACATTAGTATTTATAGAGTGGCGAATTGAACAAGTCAGTGCAAGGTAGCGAAGCTCTGAGACTGCGACTCTCGGGTTTTTACGGGTTCAAAACGTGTTGTGATCACAAATCGAATACCAACACCCTACAGCTTACACAATTTTATAAACATATATAAAAAAAATTTTACTTCATAGGTACTTTTATGAATAATGTAAATGTTTTGATATTATAAGATAGTATGATGTGAGTAAATAGGTACTATCAGTGTATGTGTTGAGATTTACTATCGTGGACCCCCAAATTTTTTTTTCGCTGACGTAGACCCCTTGCAGGTTGTCATAGACCCCTAGGGGTCGATATAGACCACTTTGGGAATCACTGATCTAGACAAAGGATCTACGGAAATCGATGAGCAGGACTTCTAATTCGAGTGTTTTCGGCGACGGGCTTTTATAGTTGCCACCGGCAAAGAAAAATAAATTAATGTGAACCCACTTTGATTATTACAAATTATTGTGAAATCCAAGCAGTAAATTATTTTGCCTATTATAATAATGTGATATTATAATAGTCAAAATTAAAATTGATCAAAAATTATTTAAGATCAACAATAGCCATCTTAAAGTTAATCAGGAGATCTTGTCTATTGAGTGATGTGTCTATTGTGATGCTATAAACATTGATAAGGCAATAAAAGATTTAGAAGAAATAGACAAAATCTCCTGATTTTAAAAGCAATTTTATTAAAATTTTCAATAAAAATATAGATTCTAATATAATTATTTTAGTTATAATTGAAAGCTTATTTGTATTTTATATCCTATTTACTGTTATTTTATTATGTAGTTTAAATTTTATACAATATGTTATTTTAATTCTATACATTTTATGTGATTTTAATTTAAAATAGGAAAACATTTTCTTCTTGACACATATAAAAAAATGTTATGTATATACCAATAGGTCATGTAGGTGTACAAACTTTCGTAACAAATATGTTTATAATGTTGTAAAACATACATATATGACTTCTATATTTGTACTCTGTACAACACATTATGACAAATTTATTCTTGCTCAAAAATTCTTAAGAATTTCTGTAAATTTTAGAACTTATTGGATTAAAATACTTAAAAATAAGGAAGCGGCGAATTCGATTACACTCCAGGCAGCTGAAGCTCGTGCTAAGCTACTCTGTATTTCTATTGAGTTTGTCTTTTATTTTTACATTTTGTTATCAATTGGTAATCACATTGCAAAATCTCAGGACTAACAACAAGTTATTCTACAACATTTCTTTTTTGGTGTGGAAATACAAAATAATAATAAACAAAAGAAAATGGTATCCTATTTCAGAAAAACATAATTGGCTGTAATCCAATGAAAACACCAGGCATAGAGGATACAAGTTTGGATAACTGTGACAATTTAAAACCTTTTCCATCAAAAACTTATAGGATCCCTAACGCCCCTTACAATAAGTAAATAATCACAATTAAACATAAGTAAAGACATTATAAGTAAATTATCACAATTAAGCATAAGCCCAAAAGAGATCCATCAGACAGCTCTTAAATGAATCTTACCTAAAAGGAACCATGGATTATTGTCTAAGATTCAATTCAACATATGATACATTAAAAACTTATACAGATGCAAATTGAAATCTTTCAGTAGATTCAAAATCTTTCTGTAAATACTTTCTTAAGCTTGGTGAAAATGTTGTTAGTAGCAAAAGCAATAAAAAGAAACTTGCAGCTTTGTCAACAATGGAATTAGAATTGATTGCACCATATGATTGCATATATGCTGTGAAATGTCATGTTTTATTACTTAAAATACTAAATGAAAATAATCATTTTGAAGCTTCAATTTCATACTGATAGTGTAGAACTAATTGATAAAATGAGCCCCCCTGCCTCCCAAAAAATCTGGATAAGACATGCCAAAAGAAAGTTCTATTTCCTCAAGAGAAAGATAATGGATTAAAAATAAAATTACAAAAGGCGTGGAAGCATATGTCGTTTAAATAACATTCTCGAAAGACACTTTTAAAAAAACAATAAAGGGTGGGATTGTTGGATATCTTTCACAATCTAAGAGATATCTTACAACTCAAGTGGTGTATAATTATATGTAGATTTCTGTGTTAAGCATGTTTTATACTTTGTGATATAACTTCTTTGTATTTTTAGTGCATTATATATGTGTTTTCTTAAATATTGTTTACTTCATTTACTGATATAAATCATGTCTATGAAAAAAGTTGTGTTTAATATTTAAATGAAATTTCCATCACATTTGCTACTGTGATGAAACTAAAAGAGAATTCTTTATATTGTCAGTATTACTAAGTCTAAATATTTTATTTAAAGCACATATTTATGAGAACTGAAAATTACCAGAATGGGATTAAAAATGAAATTCTGTACCTCAAAAAGTAACTTTTTAAAACATAGTTTGCTGATATTTGAAACAGCTCAGACAAATTATGTCATTTTTAATGCATGAAGTGCTAGTTTTTTTTCTTTCTTTTTTTTAAAAGAATTATTACCTACAGGCAAATAATATTCAAAATGTTCAACAGTTTCATACAAAATAAAACATTGTTACTGAGCAATTTAAGACATTGATGAAAGTGTCTAAGGAAATCAAGTAACTTCAGTATTGGTTTGATAGCCAAAGGCTGTACTCTCCCAATTACAGCTTTTATGCTTAGTTTCTGAATTGAAATTACATCAGCAAATGGCATTTTTCTATTGCAAACAGTTTTTATAAGCAATGTCAACACAAAAGGTTTTAAAAATAAAAATTCTAATACTATAACAAACTTTTTATACATATAAAAAATGAAACTGAAAAAAAACTAATGTTAGTAATGGGGGGGGGGTAGATAAAAATTTTTGTTTAATTTTAAATTTATCTTAAGGCCTCAGCCATGGTCATATATATAAGTATGCACACATCTATACACACATGCAAAAATGTATTAAAAAGGGATAAAAAGAACTATAATTAAGATTCAAATCTGGA